>AJFK01000597.1:0-255744 GCA_000467715.1 Hysterium pulicare CBS 123377
GAATAGATAGAATAGATAGAATAGATAGAAATATAGATTATTAGCCTAGTAAAGTAGTCTGTTTTGCTGAATCTCTTGATTGTAAATTTAGGCTAATAAGCTCGTGTTGCCTTGAGTTCCTCACCACCATCACCATACATCAATATCCTAGCATTCATTGCATTTCGAAGAAACGCGTAATGACAGCACGGGTGAGTAGTACCTCTTGATTTATGTGGGCAAACAGCGCGGCTGATAGTTAGAAGCCACCGTTGTCGGTTGAATGGGAGCCTTCTCAAAAAGCCATCAGAAATCGAACAAGCTTTCTGGATTTGCCCCGTGAGCTCAGGGATCAAGTCTACGAGTGCGCATATAGAGTTTCGGGCGCAATTTTTGTATATTCGCGGCCTTCTCAGGTTTATCGTTTCGTGGTAGAAGCAAGAGTTGTACGAGAGAAAGACGATGGCCCACCCGAACCAATTCCGTTGCCGGGCGCCATATCTTCAATGGCTTTGATGAGGACCTGCCGACAAGTCCATGCCGAAAGCAGTGCTGTATTCTATGGGAGTAACATCTTCCGGCTTTATTTGCTACACCTTCCCTTTGCCTCAGCTACGTATTTTCAACTTGTGCGTCGTATCACATTTACATCTGGATTCGAATATCGTCTTCGTAACGCCAATGAAGTTGCAAGAATATGGGCCGACAAATTCTGGCCTGCTGTTCTTCGAAATTGTCGGGAACTTCTCGAAGCATTCCCAGGACTTCAGACCCTCAGATATCCAATCGACTCTATAGACGGCGCCGGACTACCGTGGAAGCCTGCATTTTTCGATGTCGAAGGAAAGACTAGGGAACAGCGAGTTGAGCTTGCTGCTGCTTGGTTGAAGTCGAGATGTCCTTGGAGTTCTGAACGTCTGAAGCAATGTCTGCATCTCGAGATTCTACCTCCTGGACGACGGACGCAGGCCAGTATTGAACAAACCGAGGTCTCTGAACTGGATTCGCTGGAATCACAACACTCGTTATGGGATATCTCGGAATTTGCAGAAGCATTTGAACGAATGAAAACTATCTGAACTGAAAGGTGCTTGCATATTGAGAGATGAACATGCAAATGCTGGGCTGTGGCTGCCTCAATACACACACGATGGAGAACTGGGGACTTGACCAATCTGACGACTTGTCTCACTCACAAAGTTTTCAGGCATGTGTAGGGAATAGCTTGTAGAGCGTTCTAGAGAATTCGAGCTCAGCTTCTTATTGTATATGACCAGCTTCTCCCCCCTGGCGGCAAGCAAGAAGATGAACCTGGCATCACGTGGCTTGACGATTCTAAGAAGACAAGCATTACGGGAGCAACATTTGCCAAACAATGTGAAGCATCGGCTGCTGTAATGAAAGTGCAAGTGAATGCCGACGGACCAATCAATGCGCTTATCCTTCTTGGGACTAGTGTAAAGTGCCTGCCTATGCCACCTCACCTGCACCCTCGCTCCCTCTTCATTATATCTACAATAACAACAGCGACCCTGGAGGTTGAGGTTCTAACATCATTCTTCTATATCCTTTTGGTCTTCGTATCTTCATATGAGAATGTCTTCTCCACCAGCATCTTTGGAGGCCATCCTTCAAGCTCTGGAAGGTCTCAAGGAGGAAGTTGCGGGTTTAACAACAGGACTTCGATCAGCAGAGCAAAGAATTGCTCGACTGGAATCAGCGACTTACACGCCTTCTCCTTCACCAACGCTGTTCAGCGAATCTCATGCCTCAGATCATGAAGCCGCCCTTGAGCGAGCGACATCCTTGCCCGACCCAAGTCAATCTCCGGGTGCGGAATCGTCATCTCAACGTTCAATTACTGGAGCCACCCTTCGAGAACCACATGGAGCTGGTCCAGCAAAGGAAGTCAAAGATTCCGCGTCTTCCGAAGCTTCAGCAAAGGACTGCACGGAGGATCGGCCATGCGACATCCGAACACATTTGATGCCTGTCAATGAGAGCATTCAAGCTCTAGCTGTTCACCTCAGCAAGATCGAATTGATCCTTACCCAGCCAAACAAAGAACCAAATGAGTCGAATCATTCTTCAGCTGCCCCACCATCCATTCCACCATTCACGGCTATTCCAGTTCCCTTGTCACCGGAACAACCTGCCACCAAGCCCACAACTGCGATTAATCCCAAAGGTCCCGCAGACCCAAACCCTTTGCAGCCTCGCTCCGTATTTGGACAGCCTTCAACACCATCTCGAAGGGTAATGGACGCCTGTCTCAATGTCTCCAAGTCACCCTTCGTGAAGTACGCTGGCGAGACTTCTCCATTCTTCCAAATCAAAAGTTCAACCAATCGCTCGGTCTCGTTCGAGCACCATCGTCATAAGCGGGGATCCTTTGAATTTTTGGACCTAAGATGAAATAAACGGTGCCAAATATCTTGGCTTTGGTGTCTGACAGTTCATCTTCTCCATCTGGGTCCCGATGGAACAACACTATGAGCCTCTCCCTCTTCACATTGATGTTGGTCGTCACAAGTTGAATCATTGTTTTCTATCCCCAGCCGAGATTGTTCCGACATGTTACAATACAGTGTGTCTACAGCATTGTGTCAGAGCGTTCCAATCCCCTGACTTTCATTAAATATTCACGTCTTCTTCCCCATATATACTCCGGATGACAATTGTTCATGCACGATATAACTTGGTAGTCACATATAAAGCAATGCAAATGTGCTTCCCTCTATCATATCAGGATAATTCTCTGTATTACTTTGATCTTCAACAAACAACCAGCAGAAACCGACCTTCACTCTCAAATTTTATCCAGAGTATTGCAATGTCTTTTACTGTCATGACACGCAAAATCGAACCTAACACAAACCTCGCAACCCAGTTCCCTAGTTTTGCTCGAGCCATTACGAATGGCATTGAATTCTCTTCCAGGGCAGACGACACCGCGGCAGGCAATATTGCAGCAAGCATTATGTATGCTGAGTCCACTGCCGTTGTGGAAGCATTGTTAATCCCGGCCGTGTCCATAAAGGAGCTGCAAGAGGAAGTCGAAGACTGGATTGAAATGAACTCCGTCTTGTCTAGCTTCAGTTTTAGCATAGCCGAGCTAGTGGTGGAAATGATTGCTGTTATTCGTGGCTTACTACGAGTTCCAGAAGGCTACATACCAGGCTTACGAGACACAGGTTCCTGTAAACAGGAATATATCCACTTAGTGCGTCAAATTGCCTATGAAGCGCTTTCGATTTCCGATGCCGAACGTCTACAGCGCTTCGAGCAAGGTATGCGTGATTGGGAGAATGAGTACTCGTGCTTCTGGGTCGATGAACGTCCCAATTTCCCATTTTCCCCGCCTGTTCCTTATTCAATTCCATCGAACACGTACGCTTCTCCGTATAAGGGACAATCAAAGGAGGGGAACTGCTTCTGTTATGACGACCTTGCAACGGCCGACGAGTCCTTGATAGCGACTCCCTGCAATCATGTGTTCCACGCAGATTGCTTGAAAGAATGGGTAAACACCAAAGGCACGAACACTCATAGATGTCCGGTCTGTCGCCAGCTTCTGTACGAACCGCGTCTACGCCTTCAGTACATGTAAGTGACTGTTTTGTCGAGCTCGTCGATTCGATTAACCATCCACAACGAGATCTTATCTGATCTACTTGACAATTTTATCGCTATTCTCTATTTCATCTTAGATCAAATTTCATTTTCTTAACGTAGTCTCAGAACTTATCGCAGAATCCACTCTACTTAATCAAATTAGTCTTTGTATTGGTATTCCTGATTCGTCTTCGCTCTTATATCTCCCTTTAGATTCGACTCCAATTTATAACCTCAGTCTCACAAGTCCGTCCCTTAATTTGCGTGTATATGAACGCACTTGTCAGGTTAATACTCTTTCACCTTTCAACATCGACGATACGATGCTACGTTTCATTGTGTAAGAACAGTTCGATCTCATAGTTCTTTTAAGAAGCCTTTATCGTTCATCGACAGAATTTCTTGTACAATGAAGTATCGATGATCGTGCACAATGCATACACGCCAAACCCTTAAAGATGCGTACATCAGCCTCTACTGCTAAGATTCCCATTCAAACGACTGTCTATCTATTTCTTTCATACACGATACTGGTACATACCCCATATTGCGTATCTTCATTCAATTTCAAGCCACAAGAAGCCATACTTCCGCTTCCAGCACGCACGATGTCCTCAACCCGATTCCCCAGCTTCGTTCGAGTTCTACAACTCTACACCGACCACCCCTACGAAGCAGGCCTATTCACAGCCTGTCTGGACCGAGCATTCAACACCCTACGCGAGGCAATCCTACGGCCAACTTGCCCCATCGAGACAGTCCAATGGGAAGTGCGTCACTGGCTAATCGACAACAGGTTCTCAGACGCAACCGAATACCTCGATCTCAACGAAATGACCACACTGATCCGCTCAATGCTCGACCGCATTCAGCCGTCCTCAGAGGACTCGCACCAGTCCCATGTCGCGGAAGCCGAGGTCGCTGAAGAGATTAGCGATTTGGTGTTCAGGATTGCGGAAGAAACCTTGCCTTTGCAGGATCGGGAGTACGAAAACGTCTTTAATGATGGATATCGGGATTTCTGGGGGACGCAATGGACTAATAGTGACGGCGATGATGGCGGTGTCGAGCTTCAGCCAACTAACCTTGAACCCACTGGTGAGCCTATCCCCTCGACTTCTTTCTCTGAGCCTTATGAAGGACAAGTACCGAAGGAAGGGGAATGCTTCTGCCTTGTTGAACTCAAGTCTGCTGATAGTGACTGTTTAGTGGTTACGGCTTGTCAGCACGTGTTCCATAGGGAGTGCTTGGATCAATGGGTCAATCAGAGTGCGGCGGACAATAGTAATGCTTGTCCGCTGTGTCGTACGGTGCTGTGCGAGCGACGAGCTCGTCAGCCTGCAGCCGAGTAATCGTTCTAGTGCGTTTGCTAGCCTGAGAATGTAAGTTTTGATGATAGGTAAGTTCGAGTAGATTGAATTGTGATATCTTTGCGATGATAGTTGGTCTTTTGTCACATGTGCATGAGCAGGAGATACCGATCGACCTCCTTTAGAATAAGTTAACCATGAGATTCATAAACTCGCAAATCACTCTTGACAATAGCTCACCAGATCGATAGCACATCCTCATTTTCGAAATGCTTTCACAAATCACAATGAGCCACCTGTGACAATCTTCACAATGTTCGAGCATCTTCGACCAGGATTCTGTATTCACGATAATCACACTGCCCTTCCCATCGTCCTTGAACAATGTTAGTTAACTTTTCCCTATATAGATATGATGCAATACCCAAATTATTCCCTCCTCTCACACCCATTTCGAAGAATCCACCATCTTTCTAGAAACCGTTGACTTCCCAAAAATGGACCACCGCGATCCCGTCCCGCCAATGATCTCACCCCCATCTGAAACCAACTCCACAATCTATTTCATGACAGAACCCCCTGATCCCTTAAACCCACATAGCCTACCTCGAGCTCAATGTAGCTATCTTTTCATTCCGAGCCTGATGCATTCCCTAACTCAGGCTGAAACAGAACTTTCGCTATTCCAAGCAGGGCGAATAGCCGGCGTATTCGAGTCTTTCCTACCGATCATTATATCCCAAGAGATCCTCCAAGAGCGAGACGACGATACAGTCAACTGGGAGCTTTTCGACATGCTAGAGGAAGCCTTTGCAGATAAACGCATTCTACCAGACGTAGTACCTGATATCGATCTACGGAATTTTATAGCCGCGATCCAAGGTTCGATCCGGACTATACGCGACTACTGGCACGGAATTAAGGATTTGTCGCCGGATGAGCAAATGCATCATCTCCTTCGCCAACTCAAATTAGGCTTGTTGGCTACGTATAAGAATGCGGTGGACCTCACAGGATTCTATGGATATCTTATGGAGGATATACACGGTAGACGTCGCATGTCAGGCTTCCGGCCTCCTAATAACGCTTTCTCAGCACGCGGTCAGATAATTTGGGAAGCTAAAGAAGTATTCCGTCTAGGTATCTTCTCAGCCTCCCGCCCTCTCCACGAGATCCCTGGCCTAATAATCCAGCCTCAAGTCGCGCTCAACACCGTCGCCAGTTACTATACGCCGACCGCTCCCGAGCCTGTAGAATGCCCCATATGCTCCGGCGAGGAGGATATAGTGCAGACACCATGTCACCATGTATTTTGCGCAGAGTGTCTGCTTACATGGGTTAATCAGGAGGCGGGATCTGCGGTTCGGACGTGTCCGCTTTGTCGGATGGTGCTTTGTGAGAAGCCTGAAGCGCAAGTATGTTATGCGAGTCTGGGGAATGAGGTGAGACTCGCGTATTTTCAGGATGAGGTTGTTTGGTGGGAGAAGTATGAGAGGCTGAGGAGGCGTGTGCCGGCAGCGTGGCTTGAGAGAGCTACATAGTGTAGTGATTTAGACTGAATAAAATCAGTGATATTGAGGAATACCGAGAGATGTTCGAGACATAATATTATTCGTATTGAGTATTTGTTCTACGTGACTAATTTTTATCGTTAGCACTGCCTCATCTGGAGAGCTTCACAACGATGTGAATCGTTTCACAATACCCGTTGATGCTAGGTCTGCGAAGGCTGATGACTAGCAATGATTCCCAAAATGCATTGTGCTCCAATAATATACTTCTTACGAAAAGATATAAGTACTCACAAAATGAAGCCAAACCTGTTCTCTAAAATCGAAACCCTTTATCCAGGACATTTCACAGCTATTTCCGATACTCTAGCTCCAAACATGCCGCTACAGCTGTACCCAGAGCACCCCTTGGACCCGCCCGTCGATCTCGAAATGCACGATATACGCTTCTCGGTTACCGAAGGGGAAGTCGACTATTGCTACATTTTTCTTCCATACATGATGACCTTGTTGACTGAGGAAGAGCGAGAAGTCTCGCTCTTCGCCGCCGGTCGCGTAGCCGGAGTATTCGAGTCCGCTCTCCCCCTCATCATCGCCCAAGAGGTTCTCAAAGACAGAACTCGGCAACTTGTGTGGAAAGACCTGATTTCTCTGATGGGTGCGGCCTTGACAGATGGACGTGTCCGAATTATAAGCGGCGATGATGATGGGGATGCGTCCATGAAACAATCCTTCACTAATCTGAAAGAGTTCATCGTGTATGCCCGTGCGGCAACCAATATCATCCTCCAAGATTGGCATGCTCTTAAGGGTAAGTCGCCTGATGTTCAAATGGATCTTCTCTTCCGGCAGATTGAACGTGGATTGATGGCGACATATAGGAACGCCGTCGATTTGCGTGGCTTTTACGGTTTCCGCATCGAAGAGACCGCTACCGGACCTCAAATGTCGGGATATCGTCCAGCTGCAGACGCTGTTCCTGAACCTGGGCATACATTCTGGCTCGCTGAAGAAGTGTTCTTCCTGGGATATATATCGGGCTTAAAAGCTACCGAGGAAGTTCCAGGCTTGATGCGTGCACCTTCTGTTGACCTTGACGGGATCGTGTCGCCGTGTAAAAAGGGTGAGGTGACGGAGGACGCGGAGTGTGGTGTCTGCTACGGCAATGACGATCTCGTGAAAACCCTCGCATGTCAGCATATCTATTGTAGCGAGTGCTTGGTTAATTGGATCATGCAGAATAACGAGGTCGATTATTCAACATGTCCGATGTGTAGACGCATACTCTGCGATACTCCCGTGCCAACCCACTGCTATTGGCTACCACGTAATCCGGTGGGCAACGGTTACTTCCAAGATCAGGTTGTTTGGTGGATGCAGCACGAAGACTCAATGCAACGTGTAGCCCGAGAGCGAGAGCATCGAATGCCCCCTGTGCTGAGCGAGCCTACAGCAGACTGATAGACCTAGATCATTGAGCGGATGATGGAGATCGTTTATGATTCCCATCTATCTCTGGCTCGGCAGGTTAGTAGAATTGAACGAGACTGAATGAAGTACCACATAAAACGTAGTAGTCCCTGATATGCATCTCGTGTGGTAAAGCGAATCGTGAATTTTGATTCTTGCCTTTCAGATCTTCTACGCGAATTTCCCGAACGCCAATTCTTATGCATGGCATCCATGCCCAATATACATATTATACACCCAATGCACACGATTTCCACACTCTTCTATTCAACCTTGTCATTCTATCTGAACGCCGCATGCCCAGGTACGTCCTTAATATCCTCCAACTTATTCCCCAACTTCACCACCGAATATCTTATCAGTCTCGGATCCAGCGACATCGTTCTCTTCAGTGAATGTTGTGTTTTGGCCGACGCATCGAATCGCATGATAAAATGGTGGCCGGTGTGGTGTACGGATTGGAGTTTGCGAGCGGGTTTGGGGAGGAGGAATGTGCCCCAGTTTGTGATCCCTCGGACAACTCCTTCGTTATCTAGGACGATCTTGCCAGCTGTTTTGGCGATTCTAGGGAGATCTGTTAGTATTGCTGAAGTGAGGACGGTCGATGGGTTCAACTGGGCTTCTAGGATGCGCATGGGAAGGGAATGGCGTACTCCTTGACTTCGGAGAGTCTGCCCGGCCGGACCTGTAGAGCATCAATTAGCACACATTGAACGACCAATCCATTTTGATACTCACAATACCAATCATTTCGTACAACATCGTGCCTCAATGTGTCGCACTGCACAATGTCGTCGATCAATTCACTATCAAAAGACTGTACACGTCGGAAAATATCTGTCGCGTTCCGGTCTTGGCGTTCCCTCCTCCGTTACTATCCACGTCCGAGCACTTTGCGGAGCTCACACCCACTCCGCAACTCCAAAACACAACTACAATGGCAGTTCGACTCCCTATTGCGTGGGCAGCGCGTCAATTCACCTCTTCCACTTCTCTCAGACCGTCACATCGATTTCAATTAACTTGCCAGCGGTGGCAGAGAAGTCCGGTGGATCGAAGAAGGTTATTTTCGGTATCGGCAGCAGGTCAGATAGACAATTTTAGTTTTTGGATTGCTCAATTGAATTGGGAATCTATCGAGAAGACGTACTGACATTCGAGTAGTAACGGAGAAGAAGTACACAGAAGACCACGAATGGATTGAGCAATCATCCGACGGCAAAACATGTACATCTCCACCCCAAATCACCCCTGCGAACTACCCAAGTCCGAATCTAAATAATTAAAACTCACATCCAGACACTCTCGGAATCTCCGAATACGCCGCCAAAGCCCTCGGCGACGTCGTCTACATCGAGCTTCCCCAAATCGAGCTGGAAATCGGCGCAGGGGACGCAATTGGAGCTGTTGAGTCTGTCAAGTCCGCTTCAGATATATTAACACCAATTGGTGGCATTGTGAAGAAGGTAAATATAGTGTTGGAGGAGAAGCCGGCGACTATCAATAAGGATCCTGAAGGTGATGGTTGGATTGCAGTGATTGAGGCGTCGGGGGAGCCAGAAGGGAAGTTGATGAATGGAGAGGAGTACAAGGCATTTTCGGAAGGCTAAGGAGCATGCTTCCTAAGGGTACGTGTGTTGATGGAGGAGAAGGGAAAGTGTGGTGGCTCATAAGGATGGGGTTTGGGAAGGGAGGATGAGGGTGTGTGCTGTATAGGAGTTTTGTGCTCTTTCAACAAACGAGCCTTTTCCGAGTTATCTAATGTCTAGCTCAATTCAATATCAAGAGCTTTTCTTTGGTCTGAGGATGATGAGGACGATGAGAATATGGGTAGATACGCTCTCAGGTCGAGTGTAGTTGAACAAATCTTCAAAAAAATAGATTGGGTTACTCCCGCAAACGTCCGCAGCAACACTAGCCAGGTAATCTCGCTTTCTGTGAAAGCTTTGATTTCTGCAAAAGCTTTAATTTCTGCAAAAGCTTCAATTTCTGTGAAAGTTTTAATTTCTACAAACGCTTTGATTTCTACAAAAGCTTTGATTTCTACAAAAGCTTTGGTTTCTGCGAAAGCCTCGATTTCTACGAAAGCTTCAATTTCTACGGAAGCTTCGATTTAAAGAAATATACTCCTAATTCCACGTCGGGCCGACACGTCTCGGATCGGCAACCCACCACAAGTTCGTCCGACCGTTGTGATGAGTAATTGTCGGCGAACAGCTCCACAATTAGATGTGGAGATGATGGTATCACATTGGTGGAAGATAGACCTCACTCCAATTGTATATCCACTCTTTCCGACGACGAACCGGATTCTATATAGCTTGACTGGGCCTTCTTTTGTAAAGAGGTCCTTATTTCTTCGAGGCAAACGTAAACTCCGTTCATGGCAAATGTAAACTCCGTAAAGGTAAATGTAATCTCCTTTCAAGGCAAATGTAAACTCCGTTCTAGATAAATTCTCAGCATTCGCTTCTTCTGATAAAAGCCTCATTTTTATACATTCTCCTAAGACCCCAAATCGACGCTCCATTTTCTGAACCTTGTCCACCACCATGGTACCTCCCTACAACGTCGCAATAATAGGCTACGGCCTCTCCGCAAAAATCTTCCACATCCCCTTCCTCTACACCCCAACCTACAGACTCTACGGTATCGTCCAAAGAACCCCGAACCCAGAAAAGGATCCCTCAAAAGACCACCCGGGAACTAAAGTCTGGCGGACATCCCCAGAAGCCTTCTCCGACCCGCAAGTAGACATCGTCATCATCACCACAATCGCCGACTCCCACTTCGACCTCACCAAAGCCGCACTCGAAGCAGGCAACCACGTGATCGTCGAAAAGCCTTTCGTCCCTACGAGCGCCCAAGCCGAGGAACTGTGTAAGATTGCGGCGAAGAGCGGGAAGAAGCTAGCTGTGTATCAGAACCGGCGCTTCGATGCCGATTACCTGACCGTCTCGAAACTGATCAAGGAAGGGACGCTGGGCAGGATTGTGGAGTTCGAGACGCATTTTGATCGACACTCTCCCCAAAACCCGGGAACGTGGAAACAGAAGGATATTCCGGGCGTGGGGCAGATTTATGATCTGGGGACGCATTTGTTGGATCAGGCTGTTCATTTGTTTGGGCTTCCGGAACGCGTTACGGCTTTAATTGGGAATCAGAGGGATGGGAAGATAATTGGTGGGGAAAGGGTTAAGGGAGGCCATGATTCTTTTACTGTGTTGTTGCATTATAAAGATGGGTTGCTAGTCACTGCGAAAGCAGCATGTCTCAGCCCTGAGAGCGAGCAGTTGAGGTTCTGGGTTCGAGGGGACAAAGCAAGTTTCAGAAAGTGCCATCTTGATGTGCAGGAAGAACAGATGTTACAAGGGCTAAGACCCGGGGACAAAGGGTTTGCTGTCTATCCTGCAGAACATCATGGTGAGTTCGGATCTTCACTGTACTGTGGAGCTCACTGATGATCCGAATGCAGGTACTTTGACTATATGGACGGGTGGAGAGGCAAAGAGCTCCACATACCCTACGCTAGATTCTGTCACATACAAGGAGTTCTACCGCTACTTTGCTGACGCACTTGAAGGGAAGGGAGAAGTTCCCGTCACTGCAGAACAAGCGACACAGGTGATAAGGTTGATCGAAAAGGCGATGGAGAGCTCAAAGACATGGCAGTCTATTAAAGTGTAGGAGCATCAGTTTTGTTATTACAGATAATGAAACAAGAGGAGACGAGAGCCAATCTACAAAGTCAATACTAAATCCACCGATACGTCTCCGTATCATCATTATGCCATTCACTCCCGAACCCTCAAAACAACCTTCCCCCTCGCATGCCCCGTCCCCGTCTTCTTAAAAGCCTCCCCAAACTCCTCCAATCTCTACACACTATCCACGAAAGTCCTTACCAGCTCCGTTTCAATAAACCCGCCAATCATACCCAACTGTTCCCCCCTACTCTCCATAATAAAAAACCCACTCCTAACACCCCTCGGCTTCCCTCCGTCCGATTCCCTAAACCCAGGCACTATACTCACAAAAGCACCCTCCTCCTTAACAACCGCCCAAGCATCTTCCATACTTTCCCCCCCCGGCACAATCAAACACGACATCGAATTTCCTCGCCCCATCGCCCACAACCCAATCTGCAATACTCGTCTTCGTATAATCAACCACGGCATTAGCACCAAGACCCAAGACGAACTCTCCGTTCCGAGCAGAAGCGGTACCGACGACATAGCAACCAGCCAACTTCGCGAACTGGACCGCGAAAATTCCCACACCGCCACTCGCAACTAGGATCAAGACTCTCTTTCCACGATTCCCCTCTCCACCCTCAACTTTAATCTTTCCATCAGCGCCCAGAACAGGCGGAGAAAGCACATCCCCAGCCTGCTCAAACAACCCCTGCCAAGCCGTCTCCGCACTCATAGGATCAGTAGCCGCTTCTACAACCCCCAACGCCCCCGGCCTCACCGCCGCCTCACTCGGCAAAATCGTCGCATACTCCCTCGCGCATCCCTCTCGATTCGCCATCACTCTTCCATAAACTTCATCACCCGGTTTGAAAGGCGAGCCGGGGACGGATGTCAGGATCGTGCCGCAGACGTCGTAGGTTGGGATTTGGACCTCAGGCCAGTTGATGAACGGCCCTCAGGTTAGTTCGCCGTTTGTTATGGCGGCTGTGTGGACGGGGAGGAGGTGTTCGGTTGGGGGTTGGGAGAGGTGAGGTTGGGGAAGGGGGTGCGTGGGGGAGAGGGAGATGGTGAGGGTTTTTGTGTTGAAGAGGAGGGATTTTTGGGTTGAGGGGAGGGAGGTTGGAGTTGGGGAGGTCATATTTTGTTGGAGGGATTGGGATGGTATGGGAGAGATGTTTGGAGTGGTGTTTGTGCGGGGTTATGACGCTTTGAGGTGTAGAGTTGGGATGAGAACTAGGTAGTCCATGGAAGACATCGAGACCTTTATATAGAAAAACAAGAAAACAATGGCTTGGAAGCAGAACAGTTGCGTAACAAGATCTCTTAGACTTCTCTTCTCCAAAGCAACCCGGTTTCCTCGTTGCTCCATACGATGCTGAGACGAGCCCTCACCGGACACCCGTAAAGGAGGCATGAGTCAGCACACAAAATTAAACAAATGCATGAATAACGACATGGCGTTGAAGGCAAGGAAACAAGCAACTTGCCAATTACAGATATCAAAACTCCATGAAGTACCGGCGACGGAAATTCGAGACAACAGCGCCGGGCAAAATAAGCCCGACTCGAGGGGTCAATGTTGCGCGTGGACGGTGACTCAGCGAGCCGCATGAAGCCAAGACGAAGAGTTTCCGCTCCGGAGTCTGGGCGAAACATTCACTTCCGCGGAAAAGGGTCGATCGGATGGACCTACCAAACTAGGTTTCGAACTGTATTGAATTCCTCATATAGCAGATTCTGAACCTGCGCAGCCCAATCTATCTAGCCAACTAACGCGCCATACTGTACACACAGCTGATTAAGAAAATAGATTCGGCGACGCTTTTCGAAAAGTTGACTTTTCTTCGTACTGCTTTTCATCAGCTCTGATCCCTACTTCCAATACAGCATGATCGCATACCTCCAAGAACCCTGTGCTATGCGCTAACAACGCGAAACAATCCACCAAGTCGCTCAAATCGGCGCCAATATCCTGAAGTCCTCCTACATTTATATTCCGTTTGAATATCGCAACCATGCTGTGTCGATTCTCCTTCAGAAACTCCCTCGCCTGGAAGATCGTCTGCTCGTTTTGGTCGCCGCGAGAGAGGACGGCGGAGTTGATTACGCGGAGGACGGCGAGCATTAGTTCGAAATACTTCTTGAGAGCGTCGGGATTCTCAAACTCTGGTGAGAAGAAGGTCAGTATTTTAGGTGTAGCTATGATAGGAGTAACTCACCAAGACCAATATCTGGATCTGCAGAGAATATCTGTGAATCGCGTATTGATTGGAAAAGACCGGCATTGACGACATGGGCGGCCCCGCTTTGCTTTTGGCATATTCGAAGCAGAAGGGCGAGGCTCGCATCGTAATACGAAAGAAGAATGGGTATGTCTACGCATGTGTTAGCACTGGAGTTTCAAGAGAGGTTATGCAACTCACTCGATGCGGAGGCAGCTCTCAACTCAGAAGGAATCAGTTTTATGTTGTCCACAAGGACTGCGACGAAATTCAGCCTAATGAAGGCGTCCAGTATATATTTCGACTCCTGGCGGCTGGTGAGCGCGACAAAAGCATCCAGGAGTAAGAGCGCTGAGACTTTACACGTCCCTTGACCAGCGTACGCATCGTCGGTAATAACCTCGATTAGATGATCGCCGCAATTCTTAATCGTTCGTAGAGTGTGACGTCCCAAGACTGAGTCTTTGGAGGCTTTTCTCGAAGTGCCTTGGAGATAACGGTAAGATATTTGGTAACAATATTCTCGAAGCTCAGGAGTTGTTACAGGGCAGAATATCCCCATTAGAGCAGCACGGAAGAGCTGAGAAAGTCTATCGTTGCCAAAGTCTCCGGTCCTTGTTTTCTCGAACGAAGTCGACTCGAAGTCGAGTTTCTGGATAAGAGTTTCGGCGAGGCCGGCAAGCTCAATTGCCATGAAGAGGTTGTCTGTGTACGAATTTTCGAGTTTCGGAAGAATGACCTGAAGAGTTTGAAGGACGAAAGCTGTCTTAGTAGCGGTATCGAAGTCGCAACTTTGGATGGCAATCGTTACTAGCTGGGACCAAGTTCTAAGGTCCTCTTTTAGATCATGAAGAAGCGTTGAAATTTGGTTACTGGCGTAGAACCAAAATAACAATGTCGTTGCCTGGGACTGGACTTTCTCCTCTACTGCTAGGTCGTTGACTATACCGCTCTTCTTCATCTCTTTAATTCGAAGAATAAATATCTGCTCGACCAATGGGATCTCATACAGCTGTAGGCCATTTTTCTCCTGCTTACAAATGTCGAAGTCGAAACCATTGGTGAGCTGGTGAGCAGGTAACGAGCCAGTGTCACTTATTTCTAATTCGACGAAGTCAAAAAGGTCGAATATTGTTGGATTCGGGGTTTGGTCGCCGCCAGGGAAGATCGTGGTGCCAAGTAATGTTGACTGGATTCGAGACTTGAGAGTAGGCATTCCCTCTTTGACAGTTACGCGTAATTCTCTGGTTATGTAATCGTAGAAGGCAGATCTCTGCTGAAGAAAGTTCTGGAGTGCAAATGAGGAGTCCGTGTAATAGAATTTAAGAAGCTTTATGTCGTTTCCTTTCTCTGCATTGGCTGCATCCAGAAGGGATACTTTATCCCAACGGGTGTTCGCATCTATGAGGGGCAAATTCAAGGCTTGAATAAAAAGAAGGTCATTGTCTCGAAGCTCGTTCATCACGATAGTACTGGTAAGAGGAGAGGTCCATAATTTCCTCAGTATTTCCCAGCACTGACGCTTCAAACTTGACTTCCAGGAGACAAATGTCCCTTCGTCCGTGTTCGTGTCCGGGTACTCCACTGCAAGCTTGAGGATTGCATGGAACAAGGAGTTGCTACTCTCCCAGAGACTGCCCTCGGCGATTTGTACCGAGCTGCTCCCGCAGGAAAAGCCGAGTAGAAGGTGGGCAATGGTTGGTCGTGTCGAAACGACTTCCAAGCAACTATTCAGGAATTCGAGTACTTTGATCTTGACTATGAAGCCAGGAGCTTCTACTCCCACTTCTTGTTCCATTTCGTCAATTTGCATGAGACTGAAAAGAGAATGCGCGATTCTTTCGGACTCGTTGTCCTTCTCCAAAATGCCAACAATTCTACTACGGCTGGAGCGTTGACCAAATCCAGTAGTAGGAGGAGCGATGAGTTTGCGAGATGATGACAGCTTTTCTAAGAGCTGCAGCGAAGAGACCGTCAATGCTTCATGACCCGTTCCACAGTATAATCCCAAGTCGACCACAATCTGGAGGTTGTTCAAAATAGCATCCTCAAACGATGCAAGCGCGGTGTTGGCGACAGGTGAGCGGTGTAAAGAAGATTGTAACTTGATCATGGGTCTAACAATGTCAAGATATGTTGCCTGAAGTTTCATAACGAGATTCATGACCTTGATACTCAGCATCAACGAGGATATTAAAGGAGAAGTTGTTGGGTTGCTGTCAACCTCAAGAATGTCGTGGTGCGAAGCAGCGAACAGGGCCTTTATTACATTGTCGTTGAATAGCCACTCCATTACCCGTGCGAAAGGATGGAATTGAACGTAGGCGGCCAGTGAGGACGAATCGATCACTGCGTCCACGGGGATATTAGACTTGTTCGCAAAAATTACGAGGTCTTCGTTGAATGTTTCCAAGCAGGAAACCATGAAGCTGAGACAGTTGGACCTCATAACATACAACTGCAGTGGATCCTGCAACTCAGAACATTTGGACCCGAATATGCGACCGACCACGAAGTCAACGTATGTTTCAATGCCTGGCATTCTGTGGGAAGAACCAAGGTTTTCAGGAAAAGGAAGAGTATCGTTGAGCCCGGATTCATCAGGATACGGTTCGACGAGGGATCTTAGAAGGTTAATGGACGCGTTAGACTCATCGTACCCAGCAGACAGAGTGTCCCAGACATCGTGCCGTGAAGGTGAAGGCACGTTGCTTTGCTTAGCACCTACGATAGATCCGGATGCAGCCCATGTATCAAGCGCGTCCCATATGCCATTTGCCAATGGGACGTTCTTGTTAGTAAGTAAAGCAGCTACAGCATCAATCGCGGATGCTCGAAGGCGACTTTCAACTTTGTCAGAACACAGTTGGAAGAAAATCCCTACCGCGTTGAGTTCGTAGCCTAGTATCCAATGCCGTGCCGGTGCGCTTTGTCGACACAGATGTGCGAGTAAACGAAGGTAGCTTTCCAGCATCATAGCGCTTTCAGGTTCGACTATCTGATCCGCCGGATTCTGTGGTGTCGGGAAAAGAGCGCCTTGTATTGTTTTTTTAGGTTCCGCAATATTCTTTGCGAATTCCCAGAGCTCGTTGAATATGTGGTTGTAACTTAAAGAGCTTGTTCTTCGGACCTTGCCGGTAGCTGAAGCACCTTCCTCCAACAGAAATTGATGCGCAGCATCAGAGCATTCGTCTCCTGTTGATAGTGATCTGAGCATCTCGCAGAACGCAGCAATGCGGGGTGTAGGTTGACGCTTTGCAGCCCATTGGAGAAAGCCATAAAGGTTCCCATCCTTGTCTGCCCAAAAATCCTGAGCAGCTTCAGGGAACCCATCGTAAGCGTATGCTATTATTATCAGAAATCTCTCGAGATGCAGTTCGTACTCAACGGGTGAGTGTTGAAATCTTGAATGTAAGAGTTTCCTCTGCTCGTCCTCCTCAACTTTCAATTTTCGCAATGTGTCAGGCATATTTGTGACAAAAGCGTCCACGAATTGCTGTAGTTGTTCCATAACAAGTACCTGGAAGTATTCCTCCGGTT
This sequence comes from Hysterium pulicare CBS 123377, assembly GCA_000467715.1. Lineage (NCBI taxonomy): Eukaryota > Fungi > Ascomycota > Dothideomycetes > Hysteriales > Hysteriaceae > Hysterium > Hysterium pulicare. The sequence continues at coordinate 17,343 of AJFK01000597.1, forward strand.
GAAGTGAATCGGAAGGTAATACGGTGGCATCTTGGAGCAGCAGTGACACCAGGCCGGTCTTCGCAGGATCATACCAATTATTGGGCCGGATGTCCTGGCTGAAGGAGAGCATGAAATGGAAAGCTCCATCGTTGACGGCTTGCCCAAATGCGGCGGACCGTGCATTCGCCTCTTCCTTCAAACTGACATTCTCAAGTTCAGGGCCATGAATGGTGGTGTCAAGATATCGGCCACTGTACTCGGCTAACCACCATACCAGCGTTGCGGCTTGAAAACTTCTGAGGCCCCAGGTATCATTATCCCTACTTGCGACGATTGATTGGTGGAGAGATCGCGCATCATTCAGAGTGCAATGTCCCTCGTCAGCACTCACATAAGCTACCAACCCCATCACCATCGGAACGTAATGTAAGGCAATCACATCATGTTTTTCCAGGGATTTGAGTTTCCCCAGAAGCGACTTGAAGCATTCTACGCTAGCGTAGCCAGGCTTGACCATATACGAACAAATGGCGGAGAGCGATTCGTGTTGTCTTGTAAGGCTGCTTCGTTGGATATTGACGATTTCCAATAGGTCCTGCGAAGGGGCTTGTCCTAGGACATGTACACTCTGCATGCGCTCTGCCAGCTGCTGAAGCCATCTCTCGATATCGCCCATACTGGAGAAGCATTTTTGCCAATATCCTGCCGCGTTTACATAGTTTTCTTCCGAGATTCCAAATATCTCATGAACAGCATTCATGAAGCCCACTCTAGGTTCCGAATCTATTTCTGTAAGGTCCAAATGGATTTTGGTGATTAAGCGCACGCATTCTAGCAGGAATTCCCTTCGTTTATGGAAGCGTATTATGGCGGTAATAAGAATGGTCCGGTCGAGATCTTGCGCCTCATGTTGCGCCGCAAGAAAGAGCGCCGCAGACTCAATTTCATCCAGATTCAAGGCATCCGCTATTTCGATGGTTTGCTGCTTGAACTCCTCGTTGATCGTGTACTGCTCTTCGCCAATCGTTATTTGCCCTAAAGAGAGAATGGATGTGGTTAGGAACGCTCTGAGGCATAATGGTCGAGAGATATACCAGATGATAGGGCCTGTCGGCTTTTGTCATTCTTGCTGGGTTTGTCTAGCAAGGCTTTGAACTCTTGGAGCTTGCTTTCCAATCTAGACCAAAGTTTTTCGAGTTTGCGTAATTTCGACTCGCTCAGGGCCAGCAGGTCTCGGTGCAGAGCCTGCAGAGCCTTGAGGCTGTCATTTTCGGCCATGACAGAGTGGACCGGTAGCGGAGCTGGGCATAATGCAGTGAGAGAGGCTTTGTTGTTGTAGCTAAGCAACCACCTAGGTATGTTCGTCGCCGGCAACAACGCGAACGTCGACGCGAAAAAGATGGCCCGAACCTTTGCCGACCCCGACATTCACTCCAAGGTCATAGCTTCATTGCTCCTTATATAGCCATTGAGTTCATGTTTACCCTCCGGAGACACAATTTTGCGCCCCGCTGTTGATCGCATTCACGCTCTTTTGAAGTCATGATCTGTGGCTGACATTTCTATTCGCAGTGCTTAAGTACCCTAGAGATGAGCTCTTCCCAGCCTTACCCACCCCAGTCGGAGAGGAACAAGAGCTTCCAGAATGGGTGTAACCAGCATTCAAGATGCGAAAGGTGACTCTCCTTCACGGCATACCTGTTACAATGCGCTGACCGACATGGCAGTCCTCGTAGCGTCCACAAAAGTCACAGATCGAACAAATGGCCTACGGGATTTGATTCACATTTTCAAACATAACCGAGGGAAACCCAGTTTGGAGAACTTGGGGAACAAAGCCTACTTTGCATTGTGCGAGACTATCTTCCAATGCACGACGGACGAGCGATCGGCTTGGCTCCGCAGCAAGACCAAATCCGGAAAAACCGCTGCCCTCCTCCCACTCTGCGCCTCCGCTCTTCGCCAGGTTGTCATATCTGGTGTGCGTACGTTCAAGAACCCGACCGTGGAAGCCATACTGGATCATATTGTGGATACGTTGCCCGCAAAAGGCGGCGGTTTTATCAAACCTCTCATAGAAGACTTTCCCAAAGCATTGAGGGCTCTGTTAGAGTACCAGCCGAACGTCGAACGGCTTTCGAAAGAGTACTGGGATGCCGCTGTGGATTTCTGCATTGAATCTCTCTCTGAAATATTATCAGACTCTGACCCTCTTCCAGAAAACAGTTTGCAGAGCAATGGCCTTTCGTCTGGTCGTATGGCCCATGGTTCTCGCGATGGAACGCCGAAACCCAGTCCACGAGAATCGTCGAGCAAGGATAGACAGCTTCCTGAGGATTTAGCTCACGCGGCAGAAGATCTCGTGATTTGTCTTCAGTTTCTCGCACAAGTATCGAATGCTCCTGTCCTAGATAAAGCCGAGCAAATCCTCGCGGCTTCATTGGCATTTCTACATCGAAAGATTAGCCGGGGTCATTCGGCAGCATTCATGGCCATCAACTCAGTCCTTGCCAGAACAGCGATTGATTCCGTTCAGCTTACCAAAAAAACTATTCAAAGCTTGCTCCCTTTGATCAAAGCTTTGTGGGTGGACGCAACCCTTAGGGAAGAAATGCTGATTACATTGATCTATACTGAGGCGCACATTCGTGACTTGATGACGAATAAGAAGGGAGAGGGTACAGAATTTGCGCTTGGGGCTCTCATTGATACCATATACGCAGACTATCGTAGACGTCAAGAAACGTCGGCGCTTCAGTACCTTGAAGACCATCATCTCTGCTTTCGATATATAGGCGGATCTCACGAGGAATCCCATCCATTAAACACTTATGCTTTCTCGCTGGGCACAGGAAATGTTCGCTGTGAAGGCCTGTGGGCGACCGTGTCCGTCATTGCCCACTTTTCTTTCATCCTTGATTCCAGGAAGCGTAAAAACTCTACTGACCGTGAGAATGGGGACGCGATTCCAATGAAAAGACTGCGCATTAGCAACCTGTTCCAGGAGTATCTCCGGGATGTTTCGGAACCTCGATCAAATGCAAAGCGAGCAGCGCTGCAGGTGATAGCTTTCATGGTTCAGGAAGGTCCCATGGACAAGGAAGATATACAGTACACTATTGAGAAGTTGACGACTTACATCACGGATGAGAACCCGATACATTCAACATGGGCATTGATAGGGCTTGCAGCGTACGTATCGCACATCTCGAGAATGTGTTCTGATTCTGACTCATTTATAGCACGGCTTTTCAATTATCTGCCAAATGTCCAGGGTTGGTTCCTTTTTGGACTTCTGCCTGGCAGAGCGCATCTCGTGTTATCACATCGGTATCTTGTTCTAGGGCTGCGTGCCACCTCATGGATGTTATTCTTCGATTGAATATCATTCCTTTCTCAACCATATCTGAAACGGTCCAAACGATGCTATTATCAATAGAACTCAGCGGACCTGCACTTCTGACCGATGCCAGCTCTGCTTTACTTGGAACACTCGTTCGCGAGAAGACTGCAGAGAATCCAACATACTTCAATCAAACAGCCGATCGAATCTTATATTGGTTTCAGAGTAAATGGACTCCAGGTATTGCTCCCTCTCTAACAGTCAGTTTCTTGAGCGTTGATTTGCTATCTAGGTTTGTTTGCGGAAAGAGAGTACTCCTCCCTCAACACCCAGCACTGTAATGCTCGTGATACATTGCGCTTGGTATCTTGTTGCATTGACCGGCCGCTTCCATTCTTCAAAGCTTCGCCTTATATGGTTTTGGGGTCTGTAGCCCAAGCAAATGTCTATATACATAGGCATAGGCATCTAATTCGGTATCTTCTCCTTGCAAGTGAAAGCCCGGTCTTTCAGCAAGAGATGGAGGACGGTTATCTTCCACGAGACCCAGAAACGACTGAACGCCATCACACAGCCTTAGAAAACAAAGTTCTGGAGTTCTGTACTGCCGAGTTAGACAAGGCGAGGCAACGGTGGAGGGAGTGGTCAAGGGAGAGTTCGCACAACATCACATCCGATATGATACGCATCATAACAAATACTTGCTTTTTCACGTCGAGTCTTGTTTCCATTGCAGACGTCTCAAATCCTCGTGTTGGCAAGCTAGAATCCGCTCTTGAAGGTCTCAGCCAGTCGTTTACTACTTTTCTTTCAAGACGAGAGGTTGACCAGTACAAAATAGACGCAGTGCTCGAAGTTTGTACTCAAAATCTGCCAGATATTCGTCACATACGATCTCTGAAGCAAAAGACAATCGAAGAAGCAGGTCTCTGGGTGCTTCCACCTCAATTGACTAAAGCATTGGAAGACAGGAGAGCAACAAAGGAGTCCTTTTACGCCGACGATGAAGATTTCATGGACATTGATGATGGCCCAGAATCTCAGATGACCAGTGGTGCATTCAATCCTGAAATAGATGTGCCCAGGCACAACATTGTTGCGGCATCGAATCCGACTTCATTACGCTCGTGTTGTTCCGCGTATCTTCACCTTATCTCATCTATTATCGACTTATCTCCAGATGAACAACACGGCTACGACATACCCTCCAGCTTCATTGACTATTTGGTCTCTATTCCCGAACTAGAACTCCTTTCCTGTCGACAGTTTGTAAGAGGCTTACTCTGTGGACCGTTACAACTTCAGAAAGATTCTTGTCAGAAACTCTTTGAACGCCTCGGTGAAGGACTTCTCGACCCACGAGCGCGTGAATATAACACATCCGAGGTTGCAAATTGTATGATTGTGGAAGTACTGATTGGCACAACTTCCCTTTGGGGCACACCAGCAGGCTATGTAAAGAGTCTCTCCGAGCTTGCCGAGGACCTATATGTCTTTTACGTGAAGGGCATGGAAGACATGGGAGTCAGAAGGTCTGCCAATTTGCAAATAGCCATAGAAGACTTTCTCCAAGGCTTATTGAGGCATCGTGTAAACTTCGATCGAAACCAGAAGGTTCCCTCTCTTAGAACCAACTTCTTTGCGATGTTTGCGAGTGGAGACGTCGCGGTTAAACATCGTATCGCAGAACAGTTAGCCGACATTTTCCAGGACTTTACACTCGATAAGCATAATGAAGTCTTTGACGACATCCAAAAAACTCTTCCTAATGATCCGGACCGGAGCGAAGGCATCGCAATTCGACTGCTTGCTCTTTCCCGTATTGCATCTAGATGGCATACGCTTTTACGAAGATGTGTCTACCATATTTTTGAGACGGCAGGCCTAGTTGAATACGCAAGTGGGCACGCGAAGCGATGCATGTTCGACGTGGCGAAGGCGCGAGATCTTGGAAATCCCCAAGCGCTCCTGAGTATATTTTCTTCTCAGATTATTTTCAGCTGGCTGCACTCACTTCCGAAAGACCCTAGGGAATATCCTAGTATACCGTTCTCAGTTTTCGACTATTCAAACCTTGCCGAATTCGTGCGCGACGTTGAAGCAGAGGCAGTCGGCCAAGCCGTGATGTGTGGGAAAAAAGGTCAACTGGACTACCTGGCCAAATTGCTAGGTGTAAAGCTCTCTGACTTACTCATAAAGAATTTCGCCAAAGCCGCCGCTTACAGCATCTCATGGGACACGCGGAAGAAGGAAGGCAGTGAAGATAAGCTCCGCGATCTACTTGGTAGTGATCAGTTCAGCCAACTCATCCTGGAGCATTTTCCTCGAATCTTGGGGATCATGTTTCAATGCACGACTGGCCAGGTTATGGGAAATGACAAGAACCAGAGCAAGAGCGAGGAAGACACGTTCACCAAAGCTCTTTCAAAGCACTCCCAATTCCAGAATACCGCTGCAGCTTTTTCAGAGATGAAGAGCATCAGTCACTCGACCTTGCCGCTCCCCGCCGATATCGAGCCATCTTTCAGTTCCAAGTACTTGATTGACCAAATTGAGCGTTTATGTCGTCGAACAGGGTTTGATGCCATGAAACTTTGGAGAGCTGACAATTTCACTTTTGTCGTGCGCATGCTCCTCAATCGCATTCATCCTGCTCTGGGTTCTCTATATGCTTGTTCTGTCATCCGCAAAATCAGAGTACTCATCGCTCTGGCTGGAGATGTCGTCTATGATGGTTATCCATTGCAAATGGCCCTCCAGTCACTCCGGCCTTTCCTTACGGATGGTCAATGTGCCGAGGATACATTGGGGATTATGCAATTCCTCTTCTCCCATGGGGAGAGCTCTCTTCGCTCACATCTCTCCTTCACCACCGGCATTAGCCTATCGATTCTTATGTCTATTCGAGTTTTTCTCGGTTCATCACAAGAAAGTACCACGCAGGAGTCCCAGCATGCAGCGATAATGAGCAAAGCACAATCATTTCATAAATGGTTTACTAATTATATACGAGAATACTCAGACTTCATCACCGACAAAGCGCCCAGAAGCTCGCACGTCAAAGCCTTCAAGTCCATTGTGGCCGCAGCCTCCCAGATTCGCACTGAAGGAAATGCAACGAAAGGGACCGCGGAGAGTCAGCTTCTCTTCGAGTTATTGGACCACGACAGAACACAAAAAAAACTTCTTCGTGCTCCTTCGCGCGAAATCGCATTCAGGCTACTGTGCCAAAATTTCGAGCTACCAGTCTCGACAAGGGACGATGTTTTAGGATCGGATGAACAAGCGACATTTTATGCTACTCAAGTGTGGCAGTCTTGTCAACGCAATCATATCGGTGACGGATACTTGCTATGGGCAGCGAAAGTCTTAGGACGTGCGTTCAGCGCTTCTGGGACATTATCCACTACTTTCAGCATTGCGACGAAGAGAAACTTTCAGAACTATGCGGGAGGTGGATCCAAGTGTCGCAACTCAAGAGAAGGAATCGCTAAACATCTTGAAGAATTGCTACTCAGCGGTCAGCAGAAAGAAGTAGGGCTCGCTGAACAGGCCATTCGTTCGATCATCTCAAATCTTAGCGATGATGAGTATGTTGCAGAGTTTGAGCAAATGTTGCACGAGGACTTGTTTGCTTCATTGGCGCTGATACTGCCTGAGGATGTGGACAGTAGTCCACCAGCTTTTTACAACTCGGTGGAGCAGAGCGCGATAAAAACAACCAAGAAAGACGTTGCTGTCTGGATTAGAGACTTGACTGTTTCCCTATGTCAGGTTGGCTCTCAGGATCCAATTCTGGGCTCTTTGCCAACAGTCCTAATGGGGATAGAATCTTGCTCAGAAAAGCTTTTCCCGTACGTTCTCCATCTGGTGCTGCACCAAGAATTTGAAGGACAGCGTACAGTTCGCCAGGCAATGTCGGAGGCATGTCATTCATGGTTCAAAGAGTGCGACTCAACGATGGCTCCATATGTACGAATTCTGATTGAGGGCCTCCTATATTTGCGTAGTCAAGTTACTCCGAAGGAAACCACCCGAGTGGATCGTGACCGATGGCTGGAAGTCGACTATCTCGAGGCAGCCAAAGCGGCAACAGTCTGTGGCATGTACAAGAGTGCGCTTTTGTTCGCAGAGACTTATGCAACGACGCCGATCCGGGCTTCCAGACGGTCCTCTTCTGTCCCACCACCAGAGCTACCGGTGGACCTACAACTCTCTATTTACAAGAACTTGGATGAGCCGGACTCCTTTTACGGTGTCGATCGAGGATCCAGCCTAGCATCGGTCTTAGATAGACTCGATTACGAAGGGGATGGCGTCAAAAGTTTATTGTTCCGAGGTGCTCGCATGGACAGTCAAATGCGTCAATCCAATGCTATTGCGGCCGCTGACTCGCGTGGAACCATGAAATCGCTTCTTATGCTGAATCTGAACAGTATCACGCAATCGCTCCTTTCTAACGACCAGTTTCGAGATAGCGGCGAAGACGTCGTTGCGACCACGCTTCACGCTGCCCGCAGACTAGCTCAATGGGATATCAAAGCTCCAGAGTCCAGTAACAGCGAAGCCAGCATCCTTTTCAAGGCTTTTCAAGGACTGCACTACTCTCGTGATGTTGCCAACGCTCGCAAGCATGTCGATCGACAGCTCCTAGCAACAATGAGGAGCTTTGTGGGAATGGATGGTATGCCTCAACAAGTCAACGTTCCTTTGCGGACGTTGGCGGTTCTTACAGAGATTGATGAAGTGATCACTTCAATAGATCCTCAACAACTTCAAGACGTTTGGAGCCAGATCAGATCACGTGAAGGGTGGATGATAGGCGGACAGTAAGTAGTTTCGATGCTTTTCTAGTGGTATTTTGCTAACATCTCCAGGTTGGACGATGTACAAGTCCTCTTATCATGCCGCGAATCATTATTCAGCATACTAAGCAACAATTCGTCACTACTGGAATCGCTACGAACAAGAGACCAGATGGTTAGGCAACTAGAAGTGGAAGCGCTGACTTCTTCTTCTTCAATTTTTAGAAAGCATGGTGCTCTCCAAGAATCGCTAGCGAGCGCTACTCACCTATCCGAAATCGTAGAAAAATGTCGATCTGTCGGGCTTGATATCGATTCTATTGCTCAATACGAAGTAGCATCGGTGCTTTGGGACCAAGGCGAAGCGGAAACATCGATTCGAATGCGTCAGCAGCTACGGAATAAAAAAAGCTATGCATCACAATCTGCCAGCGTCATTAACATTCCCGTTTTACTCGCCACCTTGGTAAAATCCCTTTACTTCTACCTTGGCACAATGCTAACCGTATTAGGGTCATCATATGGCTGAAGCACGCTTGGAAAAGCCCGAAGAAATCATCAAAGAATACTTGATGCCGGCGATTAAAGAACTCAAGGGAGAGAAACAAGGTCTTGAAGCTGGTCAAGTGTTCCACGAATTCGCCCTATTTTGCGATAAACAACTCCAAAATCCGGATGCAATGGAGGATATTACCCGCATGAAGACTTTAATGGATCGCAAATACCAAGAGGCGCAAGACTTTGAGAGGCTCTACAAGTCCGAAAAAAACAAACAACTCCGCGAGCACTACAGAAGCGCGATGAAGCGTGCAATGAAATGGCATGACCTTGATGCAGTCGAGTACGAGAGATTACGCCTTAGCCGTGAGGAATTCCTGCGCCAATGTTTGGAAAACTACCTCCTCTCATTACATGCATCTGATCAGTTCAATAACGATGCTCTTCGCGTTTTCTCCCTCTGGTTCGAATTTTCCGATACGGCATTGGCGAACAATGCCATGAAAATGTACCTTTCCAAGGTGCCAAGTCGCAAATTCGCGATCCTGATGAACCAGCTAGCATCGAGACTTCAAGCAGAAAAGAGCGACTTTCAGACACATCTATCTGAGCTAGTGTACCGTATCTGTGTCGATCACCCTTACCATGGAATGCATCAGATATTTGCAGGTCATAAGAAACTTCTGCTCAAAGACGATGCTGCGAAGTCTAGACAACGTGCAGCAGAGCAAATCGCCTCACTGCTAGGAAAGGATAAGCGGGCACGATTCTACTGGCAGCCGATATTCGAGTCTAATGAACTGTATCACACCTTGGCGATGCACAAGAGCGATTCAGATCGCGCGGGCAGGGAGCAAAATCTTGACAAGAACCCTATCGGCAAAGAGATGATGCGCAAAGTTCCCGAGCTGAAAGTACCGCCAGCAACAATGTCACTTCCACTTCGAGCGGACTGTGACTACAGGCATGTCCCTAAGATCACACAGTTTAAACCGAGAATGACGATTGCAAATGGCCTAAGTGCACCAAAGATCATTACTGCAGTGACGTCCGATGGCAAATCTTATAAGCAGCTGGTACGTCCAAGTGTCCTTCTTTTCTTTTTATTGCAAGCTAACGACGGCCGCAGTTCAAGTCAGGCAACGATGACATGCGACAAGACGCTATCATGGAACAAGTCTTCGAGCAAGTATCCCACCTCCTGAAGAATCACACAGCGACTCGTCTACGAGACTTGCATATACGCACGTACAAGGTACTTCCGCTCTCTGCCAAGTCGGGTCTCATGGAATTCGTCCCAGACACTATGGCTCTCCATTCATACCTCATGCCCGCGCACGAAAAGTACTATCCGAGAGACATGAAGTCCGAAGCATGTCGCAAGGACATAGGCAACTGCAGCACCGATTCGAACGAGACGAGAGTAAAGACATGGAGAAAGATTGCCGAGCATTTCACTCCAGTAATGCGATATTTCTTCCTCGAACGATTCGAGGATCCGGATGAATGGTTTGAAAAGCGCCTCGCATACATCCGAAGCACCGCCGCCATTTCTATCCTAGGCCACGTTCTAGGTCTCGGCGATCGACATTGCCATAACATCCTGCTCGACGAGAAGAGTGGCGAGGTCGTGCATATTGATCTTGGCGTAGCTTTCGAAGCCGGTCGCCTTCTGCCCGTTCCGGAAGTTGTACCTTTCCGACTTACGCGGGATTTGGTGGATGCGATGGGATATACCAAGACCGAAGGTGTCTTCCGTCGGTGCTGCGAATTCACATTGGAGACATTACGAGAGGAACGCGAGAGTATCATGACGCTTCTGAATGTCCTCCGCTACGATCCACTCGTCAACTGGACTTTGACTCCTGTGAAAGCCAAGCGTATGCAGGAAGGACAGGAAACTGGCGCCCAAGACGGTGCACCAAGAGGAACTAGCTCTGTTGCTGTGTTAGATGAGATTGTCGGTGAGAGTAGTAAGAAGAAGGACGAGCAGGCGGGAGAAGCGGGGAGAGCGCTTGGTGTTGTCGAGAAGAAGCTGAGTAAGACATTAAGTGCGGCTGCTACTGTCAATGAGTTGATTCAGCAGGCGACCGATGAGAGGAACTTGGCAGTACTATATTCAGGTGAGTGCTGTTGTCTTCCAAAAAAGATTAATGAATATTATGCTAACGGAAATTAGGTTGGGCTTCATATGCATAGACGCTTCAGCATTCGTGGAGCGTTCACAGCGTGTTGATGAGCGTCGTATTCTAGTACAAAAGTTTCTTGCTTCCGATTATCTTGTACAATACTTCTCGGTTCATACATGTTACAGCCTCTGCTCAGGGCTGATACCAAATATATCAAGTCACCACATTACCACCGTCCATACATGGAACATATTTTTAAGTGAATCGATCCGGTACAAACCCGCAGGAAACCGATACGTCTGTTAACATTTACATCCTGATTGCCTCCTTCCGCAAGTTTAGATTATTCTCTCTGTTACGCATGAAAGAGGTTTTAATGTGATAAGGAAGAGATCAATTGGTGCGCCCCTACATCCATCTTTACGGGGAATAAGACGCCTGCCGTTATATAAGCAAACAGACATCCACCCCCAAGTCTGTAGCCTACAACTCCTGAAGTACAAAATCTCCGATTATGAGACTCGTGCCGTCATTTTAATAAAAAGCAACCACCTCATACTCGTGAATCCAGCAGACATAACCCCGCCCTATTCATCCAAGCCAATCAATTCGAGCTCCGAACCTGTTTAATCTCAACCGTCTTAACAATCTCCCCCTTCTCCACATCCTCATTACCCAACCCCTGTCCAGGACGCGATCTAAACTCCCCCCTCCCTATCTCCGCCAACTCCGACGACGGATCCGTAGGCCTTAAACTGCGGAACTGCGCCCCAGGAGGCGGAAGAGGCGGCGATATGATCCTCTCCTCACTCCCCGAATCCCCAACCATAACACTCTCAGCACAACTCTCCAACCTCTCTGAATGCCGTCTCATCTTCCCACTCCTCTTCATCCGCTCCGAGAACCCGCTCATAGAATACCCGTTATTCCCATGCGTCTGCGAGCGACTCCTACTCCTGCGACTCCCACCCCATTTATCGAGGTTGAAGATGGCCCTTAGCAGTGGCCATAGAAGCGGGACATTGGCGACGTAGACGGCGGTGGCGGCTTCGCCGATGTACCAGTTTAGGAAGATGGGCGAGTAGGGCTGGGTGAAGTTGTAGTAGCGGTTCAGGATGGCGGTTAGGACGACGAAGATGCCGAGGGAGAAGACGGCGGCGAGGATGAGTTTGCGGCGGAGGGGGAGCTGGGTGCGGAGGATGAGGGGAACGGGGATGCAGAGCATGATTAGGTCGGAGGAGACGTTGAAGACGGTGGCGGTTATCATGTGGTTGTAGTAGGTGGCGCATTGGGCTGGTTTAGAAGGGTGAGGTTAGTTTATTGGTTTGGGTATGGCGCTTTAGGAATTCATTAGGAGAGGGTGGAAATGAAAAGGTGGATGTACAGTATTTTACGGGGACCCGCCAGTATTCTTGGATTGGATGACACCATACTGCTAGGTAGAGGATCTGGACGAAGATGTAGCCGAAGACGCAATATACTGCGACCCATTTTACTATCTTGTGCTCTTTCAACCCTTGTCTGCGGTCACTGTCAGTCGACTCATTCATTTTCTTAGGAGTAGAGTTACTAACGTTATTCGGCCGTACATAATGAGGAGACACGCCTTGACCAACCACGTCGTCGTGAGTTGGAATTCTTCAAGCGCCAAGGTCATCTTGCTTCCCCATATCGCATTCTTGACGCCCTCGGGTGATAATTGCTCGGCTACTCCTGGTGGCAAGTAGTTACTCCCGTTTACCATGACTTGGTTTACGGAAACGACGTCGCCAGTAAATGTGAGCTACAGATAGACGTCAGATAAATATCTCGTCCAAATCACGTGACGGACAATATTCCCAGGAACCGCGCAGGGAAGGATCCCTTACCGCAATGAAAAGCATAATATAGTCATCTGCTTGGAGTTTCGTGAAAGATCCGAGTGACATTATCCGTGAAACACTTGAGTTTGTAAGTATTGTAGCTCTCCTGGTCTCTGTGCAAGACTACTCACGTTCGTAACGCTATCAAAAAGATGCCAAACCCATATAAAGTCCATGATTCGATAGCTAATGTGCGTATAGGATCTGACATGATGAGAACTGTTTATAAGATGACCCGAAAGAATAGGAATCGAAGCAATAAGAGTACAAGAATGACTGGCCTTACGGCATGGGTGTCGTGTGTTTCTGCAACCGGCAAGACACTTGACGACGCGCCGGTAGATATGTCGCTTGATTAGGGGACATACGGGTGGTGCGAACTTCGACATGCGGAACTAACAATCATGGCTTTTTACTTGGTGCTACTTAGCTCCTCGTGGTAGTGTTGTCCAGAGGCATTTTTGGAAGCATGAAAAAGCAATTGAGCGGGAGGGCAGCGTCCCAGCATATTGGGGCACTCTTCCGTCACTAGAGACTAAAGCAGCCCGGTCAAGTGGAAAGCAATCAAGCGGAGGATTTCGGTAGTTTTCAAAGAGCATGTTGAAAGCATAATGGCTATTGTCTTCAAAAACTGTCATGCTTGATGAGATGGATTGAGAGAAGCTGGAGTGAGTGGAGTGGCTTACGACGACTTAGCAAGGGTCAAGCGAGCGCCTCAACACGGCTCAGATAGCGCTCGGCCCCACGTCCCTGAGCATCCACATCGACGGGACAGAACGAAGAGATCCTTCGTGTGACCATCTTGCGCGTGGGGGTTGGCCTGCATGAAAGCCTTCAGGTACGAACTGCGCCGTGTTGTCAGTGGCGGCTCCACCGTGTTTGGAGAATGCGGAGACTTGCAGATGTCAACGACGACCGCATGCATATATCCCGCTCAAGGCAGATCTCTTCGATGCACACCTAGTTGACGGATAAGAGATCAAAAGTAAGTAAATATTAATCTGCAAGTCGTATGCGTTACATTCGTGTGAAACAGCACTATAATTGCGCCACTTACCGAGTGGCCGCTCTTGTGCCAGCTATCAGCCAACTCGGGCAGCTCTAAAGAAAGATCTATGCTCTCATGTCAAAGCGTTCTCAATAATCAGATCGATAAGTTACCCAAGCTTATTCTTACAAATACAATATCAGCATGGAAATGGCGATCCCTTCATGCAAAGCATCGGATTTCGCAACCAAGACCTTCGACTATCTGATCGTGGGAGGAGGAACAGCTGGTCTTGTTATCGCCACACGTCTCAGCGAAGATCCGAATATCACAGTCGGAGTGTTAGAAGCTGGGCCTGCATCCTTCAACGACCCGTTAATTAATGTACCTGGACGATTTGGAGAGAGTCTTGGTACGAAATACGATTGGCAATTCGAGACTACGCCACAACCCGGGCTAAATGGCAGGACGCTCAAGTGGCCCCGCGGGAAAGTCTTGGGAGGAACCAGTGCGTTGAACTTCATGACTTGGAATAGAGGCAATCGAGAAGACTATGATGCATGGGAAGCTCTGGGGAATCCAGGATGGGGCTGGGATAGTCTCCTGTGAGTGCCATTCAGAAAGAATTCTACTAGAGAAGCCTCGAATGCTGATCTGGACCATAGGCCGTTTTTCAAGAAGACGGAGAAGTTGCAAGAGCCATCTCCGGAACATCAAGCTCAGCACCAATCCCATTTCGCCGCTGAATTCCATGGCACTGATGGTCCAATCACAAGTATCTATTCCAAGGAGTATTCGGTCCCACATCAACATTGGCACGCCACACTGAATGAACTTGGTGTTGAGACTAACAAGAATCATTTCTCGGGCTCAAATCTAGGTGTATGGACGACTTTGACTTCAGTTGACCCGGAATCTCGAAAGAGATGCTACTCTGCTAGTGCTTATTACTTGCCTAATGCTTCCAGAGAGAACCTTGTCGTTCTTACAGAAGCAGTAGTAAGGGAAGTCATTATCGAGGAAGAAGAGACATGGATTGCTAAAGGCGTCCGGTTTGACTGCGGTGGGGAAGAATTCATCGCTAGGGCTTCATGCGAGGTGATACTCTCAGCTGGAAGCATTCAATCGCCTCAACTTCTCGAGCTTTCAGGGGTTGGAAACCCTTCAGTGCTTGAAGCAGCAGGAATTCCCTTGAAGGTCAATAGCCCAAAAGTGGGAGAAAACCTACAGGAACATATGAGTAAGTCAATTGCAGTTCTTTGATACAAATTGTCTATGTATTGGCTTACCTGATCATCAAAATAGTGACAGCCATGATCTACGATATTGATCCTTCAATTGTGGGTCCGGATGAGTTGCGCAACAATGCCGACCTTGCTAAACATGCAGAGTCTGACTATTCCTCCACTCAATCCGGCATTTACGCCATGCTACCGTGTGCGCTCAGCTACGTGCCGGTCTCACATGTTATGCCAGCGACGAGACTGGAAGAAATTATCACCTCGGTGTCTCAGGACGGCAGCGAACGGAATGAACTATTAGCAAAGCAGTTCGATCCGGGAGTAAGGCGTGGCCAGGTGGAGTATCTATTCGACGTTGGAAACTGGAGTACCTTCTTCAAATCCGAGCGTGGTAGTGTGTACGGCACCATGCTCATGATGCTTCAACTCCCTTTCACCAAAGGATCTATTCACCTCCCCCCAAAATCTTCCTCTGGGCCGCCAACCATTGAAGACAAGCCAATTATAGATCCTCAGTACTATCAAGACACTGGTGGACAAGCAGATTTCGACATCATGACCTGCGCTCAGAAGTTTGCAGATAAGATCTGCTGCACGGCACCACTTTCAAGCATCATCCGCAAACGAGTCTTTCCTCCGCGACCTGATTTGAACGCCGACCCAGAAGACTTCACAGATTTCGTAAGGAATTACACCGTGACCGACTGGCATCCTATCGGCACTTGTGGCATGGGTGGTTTCGAAGGCGTCAATGGAGGTGTAGTAGATGAAAGGCTGAGAGTCTACGGAGTCAAAGGTCTTCGAGTCGCAGATGCGAGTATCATGCCTCTCCACATCTGCTCGCATCCTCAGGCCACAATCTATGCGATCGGAGAGAAGGCTGCCAGTATGATCTTAGAGGATCGAAAGGTATAATAGGAAGAATGAGATACACTACCACCACGATATCAGATACAGGTACATTTCCAAGCACCTCGTATGCATCCTTGATATTTTTGAGGTTCCAGCCTAGGAGTTTCGTGCCCTAGGGAACCAGGAGCCATTCCACAGGGTTTGATCTTCCAGATTATCTAAGTGGGCGCTTCCAGATTCTTTTTCCTGATCAAGCTGGGCATCAGACAGCCACCTTCGTCTGTGTTGCAGCTTTGCTTAGTCCCGCAGGGTAGTAATCCGCCGTGGCGTTGACGAAGCCAGCCATTTTCATTGCTTGTTTCGGCCTCAATACGGAGTCATTATTAGCGAGTGACGGCGCCATGCCGATCTCCAGATTCGCATCTTCGAGTCGTGAATCGCATCAAGGATCTGTAAATCGGCGGCCCGAGTCGTTGCCGTCGATTATTTTTCGGCAGATGATCGGGCCGGTGCAATACTTGGAGTTCAACTTCAACCATATGTTCCTATCTCAGAACAGACCATTACCTACCGATCCATTCAACGACACACTCAGAAACCCGTTTTGCTGTACCTTCGATGGCCAATCTTTCGTATATGTCATGTTTCATGTAACGTCAATGTTTTTGCTTATCAATCTTCAGCGCATTCTTTAACCTTACCGAAATTGGCGAGACATGCAGCAAGCAGATCGGATTGGCTGCTTTGTGATTTCCGCTGCACTTCAGTCAGCCACATCTAACAACAAATCTGATTTTTTGCCATCACTGTTTCCTAGATAAGTTAACACGTTTCAATCAGCGAACTTATCGTGCCATGGTATACGGCCCGCTGCTGAAGATTGAAGCGCATGTTACATCGCGGCCGATATACGATAGGCCCCCACGCTCGCGTGCGCCTGTGCCGCAGGAACCATGGCCTCCTGGAATTTGATATGGCAAACCTGCAGAACGCGATACTTCTGGTTAGGCAAATAGCTGCGGCTTGTCGTCGGGCCTATAATGTAGGGCAGACGGCATAACTTTACTCTTTTTGGAGCGCTGGAAGTACATCGATAGCTCTCTTTTTCCTATCTTCTTGTCCATGCTTCTTTCATCCTTTCTAATTCCTGAATATCTCAGCTCACCAATTGCTACAGTATATACCTTTACGACTAAACTATAATGGTAGACCAAAAAGAGATAGACGAGGGCACATTCGTACCTGGAACGGTCCTTCTAGTTGACGGTCAGTACATGCACATATTGATGTTTCACATGTCAGTCTTGCATGCAGCTTGGCAAGATTCCGAAATCCAATAATGGATAATTTGGATCTTCCATATTCTGCATGCATCTTCACATTCCTACGAACTTCATGAACCAATCGGCTAACCCCCAAAGATGCTGGACAGGAAGTCGGAAAACACGCTGGCGGTAAACATACCGAGATCGTACTCATCCCACCACCTAGCGATGATCCAAATGACCCTTTGGTACGCTTCCTCATAAAAATGCCTCGGCAAAGCTAACTGCCAGGGAAAGAATTGGTCCCTGAAACGGAAACGGCTGCATCTGACTTTGATGTGCATCTATACATTCCTACTGAATGGCTTGTAAGAGTTAAGACAAACCATTACCTTCCGTTCCTAAACTGAAGGATACCAGAATCAACTTCTATGGTGTGGCTTATGTTGGCTTGGCCGCAGACCTTCACACTACTTTCAATGGGCTCAACGTCGGGTAAGTCTTACAAAAATACGTGGAGTATTGGAAGTTGTGCTTATTGAGAGACTAGGAGCGCTTTGCTCTTCTTATTTACAGGAGTGGGAGCCGCTTTCTGGCAGCCAGTTGCCATGAAAATAGGCCGCCGACCTGTATACATTGTGGGCCTAGTCATTACTATGGTCGGGAGTATCGTCGGTGCAGTTCAGAAGGACTTTGGCGTGTGGTGTGTCTTCAATGTTCTTTGGGTGAGTTCGTCAAGCCATGTGCCATACTACCCAATGACTGACGAGCTTCAAGGGACTTGGATGCGGACCGAAAGAAGGCTTGCCTCAAATATCTCTGCAAGATACCTATTTTGCTCATGAGATGGGCGCCAAGGTCGGATACTGGGCTTTGTGTTACAGTGCTGGAGCTTTCATCACTGTAAGTCAACATCATGGCCATATGCCAAGAAACCTGCTCATTCCTTCAGCCTCTCGTAGCAGGATATGTGTATGTGCAGCTGAACTGGAGATGGTGCTTTTGGATCACAGCAATAGGCCTAGTAAGTTACTTCTGAAAGGTCCCTAAAGCTAAATTTATGCTGACTATAACAGGGTTCCCTTGCTGTTCTCCTCTTCTTTGCCCTAGAAGAAACACTTTACCCCCGCAGCTTCACCACTGAAGGAATCTCCCCAACTACATCCGGTGCTACATCCGGTGCAGCCTCCACGACTGAGAAATCCGAACCCGGCCCAATTGATACATCAACCAAATCCCCAGCACCTAACGCAACCCCGCTTCCATCCCAGCAGCCACTGAAAACGTTCTGGCAAGCCCGTTCTTTCCACGTGTACGGCAGCAACCCAGGCCCAACCTGGACCTCCCTTTTCCTCCGCCCCTTACTCCTCGCCGCCTTCCCACCCGTCCTTTGGGCCGGCTTCTTCGCCGGCGTCGCCGTATGCTGGTGGGCCGCAATTTTCACAACGCAATCCGAGTTCTTCTCCGGACCCCCATACAACTGGAACGGAGAAAATGTAGGGTTGACGAATGCCGCCGCTTTGATCGGTTCGATACTCGGTACGCTCTACGCCGGGAACATCAGCGACTGGTGGGTTTTGGGGGCTGCGAGGCGGAACAAGGGGATTCGAGAGCCGGAGCAAAGGTTAGGGTTGTTGGCGTTCACGGCGGTGGTGATTGCAGGGGGGTTGGTTATGTATGGTAGTGGGGTGCAATATGGCGTGCATTGGACGTGTCCGGTTGTTGGGATTGGGCTTATGGCGTGTGGGTTTACGGCTTGCTCGATTATTGCGGAGGTATGTTCATATCCTCCATTCTTCCTCCCTACCATACCCCTTAGTTCATGTCCCTCACCAATTTATGCAAGCTAACAAGAAATCAGACCTACGTCCTCGACTCTTACCGAGCCGTAGCGCCCGAATCTCTCGTCCTCCTAAACATCTTCCGAAACCTCATCGGCATGATCTTCGTCTTTTGTATTCAACCGTGGCTGGATCATTCCGGGTGGTCGAATGCGTATCTTCAGATGATGGCTTTGGCTATCATCGCCCATATCACCGTTATCCCAATGATAATGTTTGGGAAAAAGTTGAGGAAAGGGACTGGAGCAAGGTATCTGGAAATGGTTAGGAAGAGCGGTATACCTGTGGAGTTTGCTTGAGGGGTGGGAATAGGGAAGGTCGAGCAGGACTCGATACCGGGGTTCTAACTCTGTAGGGAAAAGACGAGATAGGAGAAGTACAATACACTTTATTATGAACATTTACCGTTTTCTACGGCCAGTAAGTGCCGATGAGTTGCTAGAAGCGTACTAGCGCGGGAATTGCCTGCAGTTTGAATCAGTCCGGATATAGCGCATGGATGTGTACCAACAAACCTAAATACAACGTCACGATCCACTCTAGAGCCATGAAGGGAGCGGTTTTGGTACATCGGATATTCAGGAGTTCCTTCAGCAGTGTCCACGTGAATGATGGAATGTCAGCCTTCTCAAGCGATTAACGACCAGTCTCTCAAAGCTGATATGCAGAGGCTTTCTGTTGCCTCCAAATTCGGGAGAGACTTCTATTTGGCCGAAGTCCCCTTCCAAGCATACCCTGACGACTTCAAAATAATTTCTACCAATTTTACTTTCGAGAAGTATCTGCTTTTCGAGTAGGTATTCTCGCAAGTCTTTAAAAGAAAGGGTTGGAAGTATCCGCCCCTTTATCCTAAAGTCGTGGATGGATGTCCAGAGCCCGATTTCTAGCAGTACGATACCAAGCCTATAGTAGTCAAACTCATCGCGGTACTCCTCACAGTCACTCCGGTATTCGGGGTGCTGATAAATCCGGTGGCCTTCACTAGAGCTACTAGGATTGAGCCTGATAATATATGGCTCTCTGGCGATTTCGCTTCTGGGCGTTCCTTCTGTGGGAAAGAATGCAACATTGGATGGTTCTAGACATTTGTGGGATAATCCAGCTAAGTGAAGCCGTAGCAGACATTTAGCTAAGGCGTACGCAAGGTTATATTTGACATCCGACCTTAGATAGCGGGAGGGAAGTAGTCCGCCTTCTGCGATCAATCTTTGTAGAGTTATAAGCTTCATGACGTCCTGATCTGCGCCCGTGGACTGGGGAAGGTCGAAGATAGAGCCAAATGCACTTCGCTCTGGATCATAAAAGACACCTCTGTAGTGAAGGGTGCGAACCCCGTTAGGATCGTCCATTTTCAACGGATGGATTATTGATTCGATGCGTATCACCTGATGCAAGAGCTCATTGTTAATTGACTCGTCCGAGAGATGATTTCCATACTCGTGCCATTCCACCAGCACTTGGCGCCTAATGCTATCCATCTGGAACCAGCCAAGGTTGTGATAACCAAGTGGAGCCCCAATCGTCACCGCTTTTCGATCCAGCAGCCAGGTATAAGTTCGGTTTGGAGCACACGTATCGCAAAAGTATTTTGATGTCGAGAACCCCTTTGCCCCATCTACTAAAATCAATTCATTAAGAAGTCCATCAGCAGAGAGTCGTCGATCAGGGTCAGGTTCCAACATATCCGATAAAATACGAAGTACCCCACTCCACCTGATATTGACCCTCGTTTGATGGTTGAGTATATTACGAAGCCCATCGATGCTCTTGTGGTAAGCCACCGCTGCAAAGTTTGCCAACTCGATTTCAGGGGCAAGCACAGCCAGTATCTCCACAAATACACACCCTAAGGAGAAAACATCAGACTTCCTATTTCGCTTGGCCGAGTTTGCAACCTCCGGAGAACAGTAACGGAACGTAAAGGCATAACTTGTTCCAGTCGTAGTGGTACCACCATTCAGACTCGTATCCAGTGCAATGCCGAAGTCAGTGTACATCACACAGCCTTGGTGGATAAGGATGTTTTGTGGCTTGATGTCCTTATGTCGAATCGTTTCTTGGTGAATGAACCCTAGCCCACTGGCAAGGCATCCAAATGCCCGCTCAAGAATAGTGCGTTCCTCCGCCGTTGGAGAGTTTCCCGAGTCCGATATTGTTTGCAGAAAACTCGCCAGATCCCCTTCGTCGGCCACAGGAGTAAGAATCATGCCGAAGTCGCGATTGCAGGAATAGGTTGCAAACAAACGAATAATATGCGGGTGGAAAGAGAGACGCCGTATTATCCGGATTTCGTTCTCGACTTCTGCTCTGAACTTGGCAAGGTTCGGCCCGTGGTATCTTCGAAAAAGCTTATGTGCGAACAGTTGGCCGTTCGTTATGTCCTCTACCATTTCGACAAATGCGGTACTGCCTACGCCGAGGCTGGTAATATGTTTATAGGGAAGCACGTTCCGATTTGGTATCTTCAAGTCGTCACCTTCACGGATAGTAACAACATTTGCAGGGGTGGCCATATCAAATGAAGATTCAGTGTCGTAGCGACAGGGAGTTTAGATCAACTTCCTGGGCATGATTGTCAGTTACAAGCCACAAATCCGACCCCGCCTGCCAAGAGTGGATGCCTATAAGGCTCGCATGGAGTAGAAAGCTGCCATAACTCTAGATATACCGGCTGTTTTGTCCTTTCCTTTGCACCTCATCAGTTAGATACATTTCACTAATAGTTGTGAAAGGTCAGAATTGATCTAAGAAAAGATTACCAACTCCTCATCGGCAAGCTTTGCCGCAACACTCCGCTACTGTTACCGAAACCCAAAGAAACTATCGCTGATCTCAGGGATCATAGTGCATATCTCCATTATTCCTATAAACTTATACTAGAAAAGGTTTAGTAAAATACGGACAAAATATAGTCAGAGAGGCTTTAGCTGAGTTGTATGTCTATGGAGTTTGCTTAAGAGAAAGGAATAGGTAAGGTTAGGCAGAACTTGAGCCTAGCTAGAACGTCAACTAAATGGTAAATGAAGAGATTAGAAACGTATACAGTAATCTATGACAGTTGCTACTATTACCAGAACAACTCTGAGTCCAAGGACATTCACCTCCGCCTTCAGAGGGTCTAGCCGCCCGTTCTAAGGAGCACTTGCACTAAGGCAAGACTCAAGGGTGCTAAGCAACTACCATCCTCCGCTGAACTTTCACTGCCGCCGCCTGTCGGTGTTACAAAACGGGTCCCTTTCCATCTTGTCAACTCAGATCGACGCTTCGCTCACCAAGCCTTCCCTCACTGGCTGTCCATCACCTCGTCCACCTGGCACAAGTGAAGCTCGGCGCGTTTTGATACACCTCCAGAGCTCTTGGTGTCCTTCAGATCGGGGAGGGAAGAGCTGATGCAGTCACTATCCCAGAATCTCCTCCTGACTCGAGCGATAATCAAATTCCACATAACCCTTACCCTTTACGAATGTATAGTTCCAGGGTCCCTGCTCCTTTTTCTCAGAAAGCTCAAAATACATATCTCCAGCCGCCGGACCATCAACTGGGATGGTGGCGTTCCCATTAGCCTGGCGTTCATCTGCGTAGTAGAACCTGTATCAAATCAGTAAGACTTTCCAGGGCTTCTGCACCGAAATGCAACACTCGGAACCAACTAAGGGAGCTTACTTAAACCCTTGCTTCTCGTAAGCAACACTCGCACAATGGACCATATGCGCAATGGCAGACTTCCCCATTCCAAACACTAAGACGTCTGGTTTCGCTATGACATTCAACTTATTGCCGGTTGCTATAAAAGTCCTTGACGTTGAGCTGGGAAGCTGCTTGAAACCTTTCACTGCTTCTTGAGCGGCAAAGAGGGGCGTGGTGGCATTAATGGCGAATTCGTGGTCGAAGTCTTCGGTGGTGATCGAGGATAGTGGATCTTGGGGATCTCGTAAGACTCGTTCGGCAGCTATGAAGATTATCAGCAGCGACCTTTTTTTTATTTCGTTTACGCATAGTCTAACTGGTGGACTCTAGGAGCAGTCTTTGAGGAATTATAGAGTTCTAGCAATTGGAATTGCGAAGGCGCAGTAATGAGAAAATGTGATATGAGTAGTACACACCATTGTAGACGACAACGGTAGGAATACCCAACGTCTCCCTCACTTTAGCGAAAAGATCTCCCACTGCCTTCGTATTTGCAAGATCAATCCGTAAACGAAGGTAGCCATCTTCGTCGACACCATCCTCCATACTCCTCGCTGCAAGTGCGACCTTGTATCCCTTAGTAGCGAACGCTCTGGCAACGGAGAATCCAATTTTAGGCCCAGCACCAAGAATAAGTAGCACCGGAGTAGACATGGCGTCGATATACGTCAAATTAGGGCTCAAAAACTGCTAAGAGAGATAGTAGCAAGCCTTAATGTTTCCGTCCTGGCTAGACCATTTAATATATACCATTTCTACTCGGCCTCTGCTCGACACCGAGAACCGAAAGTGAGAGTTGCTGCTTACAAATGGGAAAGGATTCATTCCGAACCGGATTGCTGACTTCTCATCATGGAATAGTCGCCGCTTACAAATGCGGAATAAAATGTCCCAGTTGAAATACTCAACTATCACCTAGTAATGTCCTATTAGACTAAATATGGCGACGGGTTATAGAGCGTAAAAAGATTGAAATTATGCTTGTTATTACATGAAGTAAAAGCCAATTTTTTTGTCATAAACCGCGAACTGTAAGGGCTGACGAATTACTAGAAGCGTACTAGTGCGGAAAGGGATCTCCCAACGTCAACCTCGAACCTCGATTCCTACAAGCAAAACCTCCCTCAATCCCATTTCGTTCTCGCAACATGGAAAACATCACAGCACAATGCATTGAAGAACATGTCCCTATACCAGTATCAGGAACTAGAATCTCCCACCTCAGTACCAAGCAAAGTCAAGAAACCGGGCCGCGCAGACGTATCCATAAGGCTACTCGACTTATTACCCGGCCCCAAGCACGGTGAAATACACTGTAATCTTCGTCATGACATCCTCAGCAACTACCCAGAATATGAAGCCTTATCGTATACGTGGGGCTCACCCGTCCGAAATCTTCCGATCCTCTGCGACGGCCTCGAGCTTCACGTGATGGATACGCTTCAAGAGGCATTACGGGCACTACGGTATCTAGATAGGATACGCGCGTTGTGGATCGATCAACTATGCATTAATCAAGAGGATGTGGGGGAGCGAAATGGTCAGGTGAAGATCATGCACCTAATTTACAAGCACGCTAAAATAACGATTGTGTTTTTAGGGTGTGGTGGAGATGTTCCGGATCTCGAATTCGATGTTAGCAGAACCAAGCTGCTCATAGAACTTCGAAAAGCGGATGTACATGGCGAAGGACCAATGATGAAGATATTCAAGGAGTTGTTCGCCCACCCATGGTTCCAGCGCGTATGGATATTGCAGGAAGTCAGTATGTCGAAGGATCTCACCTTCTACTACAGAGGCGTAAGCGCAACGTGGTCTACAATTATGAATGCCTCTGTTCTATTAGGAGCATTCTCTCCGGGCTATAAGTATGGCTACATTGAACTACCTCCTTCCATCCCGAGACACAGGATGCTCATGTCAACGTGGACGTCCTTGGACGCAGGGACTTCTCAATTCACTGCTCTAGTGCGTCACAGACACATAGCTAGTGGCTACCGTAACTTCATGTCATCCCTTTTTCTTTTCCATATCGGGACTTGCCTTACCGAGGTCCTGCAGGATAGTCGGCATTGCCGGGCCACTGATCACCGAGACCATGTCTACTCCCTCCTGAATATGTGTACCGTGGACAAAGAATAAGGAGCCCCCAAAAAGCTCCTAGATATTGATTATTCTCTCACTGTTGCCGAAATATATACTCGTGCAGCTCGATACAGCATTCTTTCCGAGCGCTCCCTAGAAATACTCGGTTACAAAGAAGCCATATCAAGCATACCGGACTTGCCCTCCTGGGTACCGGACTGGACACAGCAACGTCTTTTTCCTATCCCATGCATCGCGATGCCTCAGTACTTCCGATCACAATTCCACAGCAATGCATGGCCTCCTCTCGGCGGTATACCACCACTCTATTGCACAGGGAACAAAACGCCCAGTGCAGAATTCAGCGCCGATGGCAAGATTCTGTTCGTTGTAGGCCGCGCCATCGCCGTTATTACGAGTCTCAGCTCCATCTGGATGTCTGACCTCTCAGAACCCAACGGATCCATCTTCCGCGAATGGGCTTGTACGTATAACAGCCCAAACCCCGAACCCAGCTTCAACATACCTCCTACAATCCCATCTTCCTTCCACCACTTCAAGCCCGAAACCAAACCTCTAGGTGTTCAAACAATCCCGCACACTCTCCACGATTTCTGGCTCCGTGTAGGCCGTGCTTCAGGGCCTCACGCCCCCCTTACTAAGAATGGACCATATCGCCGCCACCGAATTCCCCGTTCCCATATCGTGCTGGCCAACGGCACTCTCTCTTTCATCTTCTATCGAGACTGGTTGTCCATGACGCTACCTTATGCATCAGTAGGGCGCCGTGTTTCGAGAACTCGGGCTGGACATTTTGCCCTTGTGCCGCCGATACGGAAGTTGGGGATTTAGTGTGCTGGTTAGAAGGGGAGGGGTCTGTACCATTTATCCTAAGAATGTTAGAAGAGAAGGATGATGGAGAAGGAGGAGATAGGGTGAAATGGTATAGACTTGTTGGAGCTTGTTATGTGCATGGGTTTTTTGGGGAAAAAGTTCGATCCAAGGAGAAATTCGAGAAATTCGAAATACGATGACTGTATGTATTAAGTATATCCCTAACTAGTATCCGATCGATGTGTTTGGTATCTTCAACGTACATGTTTTACTCGAGATAGTATCTCTGTTGCACTGAGGGAATCGCACTACCTACTGGGCTGATAATATAACCCGTGATTCGGTATGACATAATGAAGGGGCGCTCGGGTCGGCAAGTAGATTTCACTATGAGCGCCGGGCAGCACAATCAGAGTAAAAAAGTGGAACGTTATGTTATGTTCTGATCTCAAAGAAGAGCTACAGTAGAGTGCAATAACGTCTACCCTTGTGGGTTAAGTACCATGGCACGTGCCTGGCGCTTCGGGTACCTGGGCGAAATCTGGGCGAGATGGAATTATTTGCTGCCTAGCCACGACGCCACAGCGTCAATGCTTGGGCGCCAGCGAGGCCTCCCCAAATCAATCAGCTCCTGGAGAGTGCCTCGAGCCTGTGAATGCTGTGATACACTAATTGCTCTCCGAAAGGGATCGACGGTGTTGTCTCCCTCTACCTACCTCGTAACTCTCTCAAGCATGCGAAAGAGCGTAAAGGCATTCTGGTCGAAGAACAAAGGACGAGAGCACGAGGCAGGCTCGGTGATTCCAATTCGCACGATTTCTGTACATCCCTCCGTCAGGCCTTCACGCGATGTATCAGACAATTACAATCCTCTTACACGGGGGGCCTCCAGTTCGAATGCTGAAGATGCTAATAATCAACGGACGTCAACATCTGAGCAGGAGTCGTTCGAGTAGCCAGCCTTGCCAGTAGAAGCTGAAGTTGAATGTATTCCGGAGAAGCTCAAGGGCCCAGAGGGATTCCCAACCAATCTAAAAACACGTAAATGCGATATATTCCCAGAGGGAGAGACTCTAGGGCTGATACCACTGCACACCCCGAAAGATCTGAGTAATACCTTGATCGATATCATACTCGTCCATGGCTTGACTGGAGATGCCTTCCACACGTGGTATAAGCCGGGCGCATCGGAGAGCAAAGTCGGAAAGGATAATGATGATGGAGAAGGGCGGAACAAAGACGTACAAAAGGAGAGCAGCAAGCGGCGCCGTGATGCTGATGCAGAAATGGAAGAGGATGATATCGGTGTATACTGGCCGACAGCGCTACTCCTAGAAGATATCGCTGATGCTCGGATCCTCGCATTCGGGTATGATGCTGATGTGACCAAGGTGTTTGGTGCTGTAGGGCAAGGAAAGCTCCGCGATCATGCTGATACTCTCCTCCAAGACTTGGCTACGCTCCGAGATGCGGACGACACTGTAAACTAATAAAACTGCACTTCGCTACTATACTAACATAAAATAGCAAGATCGTAAGATCATTTTCATCGCTCATAGCCTTGGAGGGCTGATAGTGAAGAAAGCACTATGTCTTTCTGGGAGCAGTGGAGAAGTACGCTACAAACAGGCCGACCTTCATACCTTAGCAATTGCTTTCCTAGGCACGCCTCACCGCGGATCTTCTTTTGCGCCGTATGCCCACGGCCTTGCGTACATCTTAAAAACGCTGCGGAAAAGAACTAATGCCAACATTGTTGGTCTCTTGAAACCGGGCTCGGAAGTACTCACTGACCTTGAAGGATCTTTCGGGATCTGGCTTCGTAAAAAGAACGATCACATACAAATTGCCCCTTTCTACGAAGAGCTTGAGCTCCCTGTTGTCGGGAAGGTAAACATAATACAATTATCTGCCTACGTTGATTTCGCGCGCTAATCGTTAGAAGGTTGTTGACAAAGACTCCGCCAAAGTACTGGGTTATGTCCCAGTGCCCATTCATGCCAATCATATGGTAAGTGGAGCTATACTTCTACCTGAAATTGAATTATCAGTTCCATCAGACCTGAAAATGAATAACATAGGATATGACCAAGTTCGATTCAAGAAAAGACCTTGGCTACCGAAGGATCTTAGGTCAGCTCAACAGTTGGCTGAAGCCCCTTCGACAGCAGGCGATAAAGATTAAGGAACTAAGCAAGGCTCAGGAAGGTTAGGCACAACATGGACCACACACCTTTAAGAACTTTCGCTCATATGCATTCGATCAGAGTGTCTAAGGAGTCTACACTACGAAGATACCGGCATCCGTCAAGAAACCTTAAACCGAGCCTTTGCTAACACGTTTGAATGGGTGTGGCGCAAGGATGAATGTGGCTTCCTCGACTGGATTGAACGCGGTGGTCACATATTTTGGATCCACGGAAAACCGGGGTCTGGGAAATCGACTCTGGTTAAGTATTCGGCTGAAAACCTCAGCGAACGTGCAAATTTGCCTACTGGCGGACAATGTCGAACTAGCCGCGCAGTGTTTGTCGCTACGCATTTCTTTGAGTTTAATGGCAGCAAGATGTCGAGGTCGATCGAGGGCCTCCTCCGCTCATTTGCATGGCAAATCCTGAAACAAAACCACGATGCGTTCCCTGGAGTCATTTCCATATTTGAGGACCTGAAAAAGACCCACTCTGCTTTGAAATGGAGAAGGGGAGATCTCGAACGGTCCTTCAAACATATCCTATCTCTGGTCAAGGATACTCTAGTCCTTTTCGTGGATGCACTCGACCAGTTCGATGGCAAGTACGACCTCATTGCACAATTTCTTGTTGATTTCTTCCGAGATTGTCCGACGAACGTGCGTGTTTGCGTCTCAAGTCGCTCACATTCAGAGTTCGCTCATACTTTTCGAGACTGCCCAAAGCTGGTCATTGAGGAAAAGACTGTGACTGATATTGGCTAGTACACGTCAGCCGTTTCTAGCGATCTCTTGAAAGCGCCGGAATACGAGAATCAGTGCCAGTCACTTGTGGAAAGTCTTCCCAAACGCGCTGATGGAGTATTCCTCTGGGTCAAGTTGGCTAGTGAGAATCTAGTCCGTGGATATAGGCGGTGTGAAGATATCTCGCGGCTTCGAAAGAGGTTAAACGGCCTACCCCCTGAGCTATCTAAGCTCTACGTGCGTATAATCGAGGACATGGAGGACGAAGATCGAGATGACGTGGAGCGTATGCTAGCCATTGTTGTTTCTGCAGCCAGGCCATTGGCCATTTTCGAATTCCGTCACGTCCTCGAGAGCCAAAGTGTAGTGGCGCCAGCGACAGCATTGATCGAAAAGCGTATTCGCGCCATCTGTACTGGATTACTTGAGGTGCGTATTGGAATTGTTCATCTGGCGCCCGAGACTGTCCTCACTTTCATGCAATCCTCACCGAGAGATACCCCACGTGGATTGTCCAGAGCAGCGTTACAACGAGGACATCTATACCTTCTCAAGGCGTGTTTGTTCAAACTTCGAGCGTCCCGTAGTTTGCCCCTTATTCAAGGCGTTACTCAGAAAGTGTACAACCGTTATAACAGTGCAGAGGACTACGCCTCAGGGGCCAAAGATTCGCTCGCAGGTGATTCTTTCTTCTACCGACGGTCTGTCGAAGGTTTTTCGAGCTACGCAATTCTACATTGGGTTTCCCACGCAATGTCGGCCGAAGAGTCCGAAGACATCCATGCATCAGATCTACCAGCTCAGCCATGGCTGTCGATAGACTTGTATCTCCTCTGGCAGGAATGGTATCTGGCTATACGCTGGGAGGCTGACGACCTTACATCAAGTAATTTCCAGAAACCGAACCAGAATCTAGCAACTCTGCTGCAATTTTCTATGATCCACTGCATAAACGCTTTTCCGAAGAGCGATAGGCTTGACGTCTATTGGAATCCTACTGATTATCGACAAGCTACTAAAAACACCACCTTCTCCCTGCTCTCCAGACTTAGTACCCGCAGGATGATCCAGCATTACTGTTCTTTCGCAGAATTGAATAACCAGTTGCAGAAGGGCCTTTATATCGAAAAGGATCCTGCGCAAGCACTACCGGCGTCACTAATGCGGGACTTACCAGTCCGAATTTCTATACAGGCGAGAAAAATCAGGTTGACTCGTCCTGCCATAACGCTGGAAGTTGCGCCGGAACGAGCCCTGCATGGGACACATCCCAAGGGAGAGACTCTTTCAGAGCACTGCCCTTTTCTCTTCATCCCAATTGGAAATGAAGAGAAAGACGACATTGATTTTCTATTTCGACAAATTGAACTTGCGGAAGAAGGGACTGCTCCGTATCGGCCAACTCTTCTTGGCTCTTTGCCATTTTCAACCGATCCTCTTGGAAGTTTGCAAAGAGTAATGGACCACGTAATGGAATGGGGCCTGCCAACTGATACCGTGGTTACGGAATCGCTTCGACGCGATCCAGGAACCCCGCTACAGTACGCCGCATACCACACACTTCCAACAGTCGTTCGCGCACTCCTCATGAACGGTGCTTGTCCCAACTTTGAATCCAAGTGCTCAATGTTCGGCAGTCCACTCCTTGCCTCAATATACAGCGTAGAGAAAGCTTTTGAAAAAGGCGGCGGAGCAGTCGAACACGGCTTAGCACCTCAAATCGAGATTATTGGGATGCTCCTGGAACATGATACGGATCCCAATCTCGCGGCTAGCGGCACAAGCATAGGTCTCAAAACACCACTGGAAGCCGCATGCCGCATTTACAAGAGCCATTCAACACATGTTAGACACGGTGTCCGACCACTCGAACAGATTATCAAAATGCTACTTATCAACGGGGCCAAGGCCGACTCTCTCACGAGAGCACTCGTTCGACCTTTGACGGACCGTAACCTTTGGAATCTATTGGAAAACTTCAACCTTGTGAGGAGGAAAACTCAGTGGAATTATGATACAACGGCTCAAGAGGTTCCAGATGAGGCACAGCGCAAGAAGCGCATCATGAACGTTGAATCCTCTAACGTTAGATTCCCAATCTCTTGTTCGGACACCACTGTCATCTCGGAAAACATACGTCGGGAAGATACCATCACCCCACAAAACATACGTCGCCAGGCCACCCTCGTCCCAAGCAGCCTACCTCGAAAAGTACCCTACTTTCACGAGGTTCGGAAAATTCCAAAGCGCACAATAGAGATCTATGACCTGGATGATCGCTCAAGGACTATTGGCGGCGCTATCTCACGCGACCCTCCGAATGCTGATACAGCTCGCTCTGACACAGTATGGAATTGACGCTTTAACTAGACAACAATTAGAGTCCAAGGCTCAGATTGAATGACCAACCATAAGGGGTCGAGACTTACCATCATCAAGACTAACATCTCGCAGCTATAGTCAACCCATAGGGAAATAGCTCCGCGAGAACTTAGGACTGATTGAGCCTGGTAACCGACATGCCTATCTGGGCCAGTAAAGCTCTGGATGGCGACCAAGCTTGTCGAAGCTGTACCAGGCAGGATCGGACTGCAACTGGCTGAACAAGTTCATCTCTATTATCCTGTGCCTTGCACTGCCATCATGTCGTTGCTTTCGAGTTCCTCAGCTGGCTCAACAACTTCCGCAACAATGTCATAGGTACATCAGGTATACTATCGTTTATACCAAGCCCGGACTGAAATATTCCACGGAAGACATTGGCAGAAAATCTTGTATTTCTCAAAGGGGAAGTTAAGCGTAAAACTTTTGGAGAAACTCATAATGAAGATCCTCTTCAGTTATTACGCTGTTATGCTAAGGTAAGGCTCGAAAAAGAACTCTACACCATTTCTTTCATAATCTATCTTTACCAATACTCTACTTTATACTGAAAATTTCATAGCAAGAACTATACATTATCCTCACCAACCCCAAGCACTTCAAAACCACCAGATTTCAGAATTCATAACAAAGCATCTATTTCATACAAACATAGATACATCTATCATACTTTGAAAACATCATTGGCATCAATAAACCCCCATATGCCGAAATAAGCATCCCCAACCCAAAAACACCATGGCCCCCAAAACTCTCTATCCAAAGAACACAATGCAAGCTATGCAAATAAAAACCCGAATCCCAAATCTCATAACACATACATACATATACACATCTCCCCAACCAATCCCTAGAACCCAAGTCCCGAAGCCCTACTCCTTCCTAACCCTCCCAAACCCCCTCCTAAGCATCTCCGCCAAATCCTCACTCCTCCTCGCCTCTCCCGTTCCAACCTGAATCTGAACCGGGACCTCTTCAAGCTCCACCGGGCGATTCCGAAGCAAATCCCTAACCTCACCTTCTCTCTTCTCCTCCTCTTTCCTCTCCATCTCGTCATCACTCCTCTCCTTTTTCTTCTCTTTATTCCCCCTATCCCACCCCAACTGGAGTTCGGAAGCAGCAGCCTCTTCAAACCGTCGTTTGATACTCGGATCCCGTTCCAGGGCTTGGAAGACATCGGTGTCGGACGTGAAAAAGGCGGCTCTGAGTGCGCCGACGCCGAGTTCGAAGATGATGGTGCTCGAGACGATGAGGATGAGAGTAAGCCACCACGTCGCGTTCCTGCCGAAACTAAAAAACAGCGCGTCGCGGACTTTATAGATAGGCGCAGCGGGATTATAAGTCGTCGACAGAATGATGTTCCAAAGGAACCAACCACCAATAGAGCAAATAAGCGAAATACACACGACGACGGATTTGTTGTGCATTTCGATGACTTGCATTTTCGTCGAGATGAGGATGACGCAGGCGGTGAAGGTCAGGTCGCCCATGGCGAAGAGGCCGT
Organism: Hysterium pulicare CBS 123377; assembly: GCA_000467715.1. Taxonomy (NCBI): domain Eukaryota; kingdom Fungi; phylum Ascomycota; class Dothideomycetes; order Hysteriales; family Hysteriaceae; genus Hysterium; species Hysterium pulicare. The sequence continues at coordinate 49,573 of AJFK01000597.1, forward strand.
TGTCCGACGTGAAGAGGGCTTGGCCGTAGAGACCTAGCATGCAGAAGTAGACGACCATTGCTTCGGAGGCGGCCATGAACATCCAGCCGAGGTAGACGCGGAAGTTGAAGCCTTGGTTCGACTGGCCTTTTGTGTAGAGTTCGGGGACTGCGAGGAGGGTTGAGGCAGAGAGGTCTTTTTCGAAGATGCCCATGAAGATTACGGGGAGGGAGGTGAAGAGCTGGTGGGGGTTAGTTTTTGGGCTGGGATGGGTGAAGGGAGAGGGAATAGGCTTACGGTGTTGAACATGGAGAGAGACCATGATTCGTAGAGAGAGGTACCTGTGTAGCCTGCCCAGCGCTGGTATAGTGCTTGTGTGAGATAGAAGAGCTTAAGGCTTATATCAGCATGTTTGAATATACGATAGATCGTAGAGACTTACCATTTCCTTCCAAAAAGTGCCAACTGTGTACTTGCACGTCCGGATATAATTCCAGCGTCCGTGCACGAGCAGCAGCTTCGTGAGAAACCTAAACTGTGCAATGGAATAGTCGGAAGTACGAGCAGCTTGCAAGCCTTCCTTTCCAGTAATGCCAATACCAACATGCGCTTCTTGTATCATGGCAATATCATTGGCACCGTCGCCGATGGCAAGCGTAATGGACTTTTTGACCCGTTTGCGAATCCCTTTGACGAGACCAGCCTTCTGAGAAGGAGATGCTCGACAACAAATAACCGAGTCTGCAAGCACGGCTAGTTCGTAGAAAAGGGCTTTGAGACCTTCGTCTTCGTTGATCATTGAAAGCGTCTGCCCGTCTACGACGATCACGGAGTGAGCCACTTTGCTACGGTTGATCTCGAGTATCGCTGCTCCGATGTACTGTTCCACTTCACCCGTTTCATGATCTAATACCGTGACGGATGAGTAGTCTTTGATCAGACGACAGGAGTGTCCGATGTTGATTGCTGTCTCTCGTTTGTCACCGGTCAACATCCACATCTTGATATTAGCTCGTCGAAGCTTGTCAATAGCCTCTGGCACACCTCGTTGAAGCTTGTCTTCGATAGCTGTTGCCCCCGCCAGTTCAAGTTCTTGTTCGATGAGGTCACCGGCTTGCTCAATCAAGCGTTGCCGATCAACGAGGCTTGTGGTGGCGTCCAAGTACCCTTTTTTCCAGGTCGCATACTCCTCTTCGTCTAAAAAGCGATACCCATAAAGCAGCGTTCGGAGTCCTTCGGTTGCAAAATCGTTGATGTGTTGGAAACAACGTTCGATTACAAGGCCGTCATCTGTAACAAGGGCTTCGTCAACTATATCGTCCATTTCCTCCATGTGAAAAGAGCTTCGAGCGTCCGATAAAGCCATTGATTGACGCCCTAGTTGTCCGGAAGGCCGTGGAGTGTAATACGCGTTTGTGTCCTCTACAGAAATGTCAACATCCCGTTCTCGCTCGCGAAGCCACTCATCCACTTCATCGCGAATAGGATTTAGGCCCCGCTGAACTGAGCTTGTTCGCCCTACACCACCGATACTTCCACGACTGAGAGTCGTGCTTGCACGTCCAAGAGTGAAACTTGCCCGTGCAGCTTGACCTAGAGTAAGACTCCTTCTGCCGCCAACGCTACTTTTACGCTCAACTTGTGAGCTCTTGCGTGCAATGGCATACTGTGCCTCCAAACTCTTTCTCTTACTAGCCCGCCGTTCGATCTCGACAACTTTCTTGTTTGCAAGTGTAGCCAGCTTGAGACGCTGCATGACGATGGAATCTGCTCCTTTGCAGAAGAGGCATATCCGTCGGTCGGGGAATCGCACCACGATCGACATTCTCTTGCGTTTGCTGGAGAACTCAATAACATCGAGTACCTCGAAAGTATCGAAGGTGGGTTCGCCATCTGTTCCAGAAGGCAAATATTTTAGGGTGATGGTGTGCACATCACGGTTAATCACCAAGAAACCCAACTCTTGGGCCGCTTGTACGAGAGCGAGTTCATCGGGCGAAGATGCCATGAAATGTGTTTTTCCGTCTTCCTCGCTTTCTGGAAGACAGGTATGACAGAGGGCAATAGATAAGAGAAATAGACGTGCCTTTTTTGCAAAGACTGTATATGGTTTCCGTTGGATGTACCGAATCATGTCAGTTGTAAGTAGCTCCGGTTGAGCTTTCCCAGGCCTCGCAGTAGACTTCCATTTTGAACTCTGATGCTGTACTCCGGCATTATCCTGGCCGTTGCTGGATTCACGATCATCACTTGTGTTGGCGGCGTTGTCTCGTAGACTCGCTGAAATATCCAGTGAACGGGTTTCGCGGGTCTTTTTTGCAGGCTTCTTTCCTTTACTTCGCTTCTTATGCAGGAGACGCTCTTTGGTGGTTTCCTGAAGATCGGCATCATGAAGCCACGCTGTACCTGCCACACTCATCTTTCGGAATTTCATCGAGTTGTCCGTTAGCGTACCAGTCTTATCTGAGAAGATGTAGCTAATCTGCCCAAGTTCTTCGTTAATTGTGGATGTCCTCGCTTCGAATGGAGTGTTCGACACTTCATCGTACATATCAATGTCGTTCAAGAAGTACATCTGCGCAAGCTTGACGATTTCCAAGGCCACATAGAGTGAAAGTGGAATCATGGTGTTAAACATGATGATGAAGGATGTAAGGACAGGGAAGAAGGCGACCCTAGCATTCGAGAGATACCAAGATTTGTTTTCTGTTTGCGCTGACCAAATCTGATAGGCGACTGTATTGAAGATAGCAAGGGCAATGACAAATATGACAATGACGATGACGATCTTGTTGACGATGGCTTGGAGTGAAGGAGCTTTGATACGAGGGTTCTTGTTGGCATTCATTCGAATGCGACATTCCTCGCCCGAGTAGATCACCATTCCGATTGCATTAGGGGTGTTTCTGAGAATGCTGCCGCGACATATGACTTCAGAAGTAGTCAAAGGTGCAGTCTCCCCATTAACAGACACTCGGCCTTCAAAGCTGTAGAGATCTAGATTAGGATCCTCGACCACGAATTCAGCATCACAGGAAGCGATGGCTTCCGCCGCCTTGCAGGCTTTCGAAAGAGACGCTGTCGTTTGTTTGCTTTTGAGATTCGTCTCTCCGTCCAAGGCCATGGTTTCGACGTAAGCTATGCCGTTTTCACCACTAGTATGTAACAGGACAAGGTCAGCTGGCGCTGGATCATTCCGGTCCAACTTGACAATATCCCCAACCTTGAGGTCTTTCCATTTAGTCGTCGCCCATTGCAAAGATTCCGTTGATGCAGTCGACCGCGTTTCTTTATCGGAACTAGCGGTTGGGATGCGCTCGGAAGCATGGAATACCTTCGCATCTCGGTTATTCTCTGCCTTGTCAAGACGGTATCTTCGAAGGTCGTCGTAACCTTCCTTTCCAATGGATATGCTAACGAAAAATAGTAACGGAGCAATGGTTGTGTAAGTTCCAGTGGTACTAAGACCGGGTATCATTTGCAGAATGGAAACACATAAAAAGTAAAAGTTAGCGAGTTTCGAAAATTGGGCGACCAGTTGTCGAGGGACAAAGTTCCACGCATTGTACCGAGTAGACCGAATCGTGTTCCCAATATAAGGCTTGTTTGTCCTTTCGTCTATCAGCGCAGTTTTGCGATGAGAACCCAGATATATATGCCGGCCATCCTTGCTCGGTGGAATCTCTTGTGTTCGTAAGATGAACTTCTTCGCTCGAGTAGTATAGAACTGGATGTTCCGCCTTATGCCACCTTTTCGAGCTTTCGCCCGTACCCATTTTTCATAATTAGGTAGAGCTGAGACTCCTTTGACGCCTTTGGATTTAGACGATCCTTCGGAAAAGTCGGCAAACTGGACATCGGCAGGAGAGATCGTCACTGTTGCATCGTCGGACTTCTTCCCTTTGAAATCCCATTTCCGAAAACCATCACTCTGCATTAGTGACGGCTGTTGAGAAGAGCCGGCTCCATCTTGTAGTTCAATGATCGACCCTGGAGAGTGGACCTGATCTTCAACGGTCCGGCGAAACAATGCACTTCGTAATGAATACCCACGATTCCTAGATGTTGGAGAAACCAGTACATCCCTTCCTGTACTTCTTGGTGATAAGGGGGAGGTGAGATGTGAAGGAGGCCGAACGGTGCCTTGACCTATTACTGCCGAGTCTCCAGATGCGCCCTGGGTATTTATGGTGAGATCCGGCGTCCCTGGCTGCTTATTGGATGCCGACTCTCCCCTTCCTCGGATAACATCATCGATTGATTCGGTATTGGAGGCATTTCTCGCTGTGTGAAGTGGGATGTGTCTCTCGATATCGGTGGAGAAGCGAACGCGCGGGGAGTCGGTCGATGGTCTAGTTATTGCGGCATTTGCGCCATTGTATATGGCCGAAGACATGGAAGCGATTGGAACATCAGGGTCCGTGGCTACTCTTCGAGGGTTCTCGACATTATAAGGTGTGAGGGGAACCGACGGTTCGGTCGAAGCTGGTGTCTCGAAGTCGTCGTCATCTTGGTGGGACGAGTGTCGTCTTCGAACACCTTCGCTGCTAGGCTTAGGAACATCGCCGGTTCCAGACATGATTGAAGTTCATGAAGGAGATGTTCTGTTGTGGAATGAATTCGGGTCAGCTATGAGGCTTTGAGAGCCAAGTTTTACCAAGCCAAGAAGGTGTTTTGACGATGGCGCAGTTCGGTCATACCTGGCCTTACGCGTCGTACTTGGCCCTGTGGACTATAGAAGAAGAAGTCATCAGAGGTATTCGAGCGAGTGGAGTGTGCAAAGAGAGTGAGATGCAATGCGACCAAAGCAATGCAGACATGCAAGACTGTTTCGCAGCATCAATGAAAGCGGCAGCTGGACCCATCTGGGTGTGGTGCAAAGCCACATGCCCGTGGGAGAACGAACCCCTGCATGCGAACCACTGGCTGCCTAGGTGGTTTATTTTAAGCCCACCTGACATCATTGCAGCATTCTCGTATAAATCTAACCTTTCTCTAGTAATTGCATATTCGGTCGTAGGGCAGACCTCAAGCGCGCATCGGTCTCAAAGATTAGTTAAGCAAGCTTCCTCACAGGTCAACCAAATCCATAAACCGACGAGCTGCTCCACCCAACCAAACAAGTCACGGCCAAATCCGACAGTCGCCAGGAGTCTGGATGGAATGCTTTAAACGGGCGAGCCTTAGAAGCACAGTGGGAACCGTGGAAGGCTTGGATAATCTCATCTAAAGCTCTCCTGCTTGGTGTCGCAGGACCTCACTCAAGCCTAAACATTACAGTTTAGGAAGATATATACTTGGGAAATTAGGCATAATCATTCACAATGCAACGAGCATCCTACATACTCCTTTCCAACGCTGCATCCGCATGAACACCAGCCCAAGAATGATCAAAGTTGCCTGAGCTACTAGATGAAAATACCATCTCGTTCATATATGGGGAGAAATAGATTGCAAAATGCTATTAAGCCTCCAAAAGGGCCGAAAGAGGGGTACTCGGAAATCAATGGAAAAGCAATCTCAGGCCTGTGGCAATGCTCCCAAGGCAGGTCTCAATAGATAGGGAAAATGCTTTGACCGAGGATCCTGGATCAGTGGTCCTCTTTTGATTAACAAAGGAAAAGCAAAAGATCATGGAAGATGATCAAAGTCGCCATGCAGCACGCTAAAAGCAATTTGCAAAGAACCTCCAAGCAAGCACGAGATGAAAAGATCACCATGACCATTGATATGAGGAAAAGCCCGAGAACTTCCAAAGAATACTTTAGCAATGTGGTATAATAAGAAGAAGGATTTCGTTGATGATAATCATCCTCCCAAAAGCTCGGAGGCGCACCAACTCCAATGTAGATTTCTGTCGGAGGTTTAAGTCCAGTCGTCGCGGTTCATTAAGTCTGATATTCGAAACATAGCCCCGCGCCTTGTAATATGCGGCATAAATAAAAGGTGCATTCCATGATGATGACGTGTTGATGAAGAACATTATCGATGCCACTCACTGCTGGGCTGCGACACACCAGTGTCGGTGATAAACCCACGCACTCTTCTGGCATTCCTTGCTGCAGTACTTTGTGCGACGACACCGTCGGCATTTGGCGAATTGCCGGGTGTATTCCTCCCAACGCCCGCACTGGTAGTATGCGCATTGCCTTATGCCGCCTCGTGAATCATCCTTGCGACAGAGATTCCGCATCACCACACTAGCCCAGTACTGCATGTCTTGGGAATGATGCCGCACCGTGAACTTTTCAACGAGAGGGAAGATGTTGAAATCATCCGGTAGTAGGTATTCCTCATCTTCTTCCTCATCGGAGATAGGCGTGGGGTTGGTGCTTTCTCCATCGAGCAGCTGTAGATCGGATCCGATTTTAAGTTTTGGTACGAGATGGGACTTTTGGAAGTAAGACCGAAGGTTGCAATATTTGGACACGTACGCGAGAAGCTGGAGGGACATGAGAACGTCCTCATCCCTCGGCATAGCAGCAAGTACCCCAGCAGTGGCATTGCGATCTTGGGCGTAACGGGGATACCATGGAGCCGGAGGATTTGTGTTGGCGACGTTGATGGTTGGCTGAACAGGAGAGAATCCAGGCAGTGCCCCTGCCGTCTGAGTGGTGGCAGGATTGATGATGCTGCCATCCAAAGCAGAACGATGAGTGATGTTAAACGTCTCATGGCTTTCGTCCGTTCCCTCAGATGCTGGCGCCGTCAAGGCAACTGGGGTGGCTCCAGCATCTAACATTTCTGTATTCTCTACGATGTCCTGCATGTTGATTTCATTTTGTATGCCGACAATTGGTTCGGGTGCGGGTCCTGCTGTTACTGAAGCCTCTGCCATTATTTCATCCTGTTGTCCGTCGTCTGATTCTCCGGACATCGACAACTGATGACGAATTGAAGGGCGCCTTCTAGCTCGACCTGTGATTTCATGATTAGTATATGTTGTGGGGTGCTGGTGCATGCTGAAGCTCTTACCTGATGGTCTTGGGCTGTTTTGCCTGGGCTGTAGAGCGCTGGGCGTAGTAGGGGATTCAGGTTGTGATGTGATCTCACCCTGCAATGCTGGTAACATCGAAGGAAGACGATCTACATCCCGCACAGGGCGGATTCCAAATGTGTCTGTATTTTCCATAGTTGGCAACGCTGTGACCAGGGGCTGTCCAATGTTTCGGGTTGTGCCACCGACAGTACCAAACAACTGAGCTCTGCCCTCATGACTACGATGATGGTGATGATGATGTGGGCGTGAGAAAGAAGTTCGTTCGGGTGGAGAGCTCAAAGAAAAGGCTGGCGTGGGAGTGACATCCCCAGATTGAGATTCTAATGGTGGTTGTGTGAAAGTTTGAGGAATCTCGATTGGAGGAGGGGCCGCCCGTCTCGTCCTCTCAGATCTGTGTCCAGAACCAGATCCAATCTCGCCAGATCGTGAAAAGTGTCTGCTAGAACCACCAAGACGAGATGAGGACTTCTTCATCTCGGCTTCGGCCTTTTCCCGGCATTTGTCGATGACTTTGACATAATTGTCGAGTATGGTCGCAATTACTGGCACCATGTCTGCTTCTACCACCCTTGTCCTGACATTCTCCGAGCCTCGCACTCCAATATTGAAGACACACTGAAATGCGAGATTCCATTTCCACATATCCATCATGTCTTTACTCCTGCCCTCCTTCAATATGCATACTAGTCTTTCCACACCGCCATCGACGGTCAGGATATCACGAATCCGTGCGGAGGAAGTTGTGAGGTATGCAAGATGGTTGAGAGAGTTGATGAGAGGTAAGGTGGAGGTACAGTCGAGAGCACGACGGTCGTAGAGGGCGGTTGTGATGCCGACCGAGGCTTTGTTGGCATTGGGGATGCTGAAATTGACTTCTCGCATGTTTGCTGTATTATGTGTAAGGTGGAACGGACGGGAGTCGGGTGGTGGTTTTCGAGGTGATTGCTGAACGGCTAGTGTCGCATGTGGTAAAAGGAGAGGTGAAGGGTTGGATCCGTCCTGACTACCTCAAGATGTCGGCAAATCCGAAGTAGCAGATTAAGACAACTTATTCGCAGATAACCGGCCAAGAAGGGTCCGTGTCGAGTTGTCAAAGAAGCACCGGGGGGAAGGCGAGCAAACTTGATTCAGAATCTCGGTTTGCTTGAGGTTGAAAGGACGCAAGCGATGCCAAGAACCTCCGGACTCGACAGATGGCTACTCGACAAAGAGATTGCCCCCAAAGAGGAAATCCGAGATGTCTGATGGAGGAGAGGATGGGGTTTGCTCTCGTTAGGGGTGTCGAGAGTGGAGCAGGGAAAGTGCGCGTGGCGAGACACAATCGAGAGGCCGAGGGGCGCAGCGACGGCGCTCTGATGAGGGGAGGGCGTGGTCGATATCAGATGCAGTGAGGTTGTATGATGTCTGATAGTTTCTGCAAGTGAGATGGATAGAGAGAGAGGCCCTTGAGGTCGAAGTTGGGGGAGTGTTGGCGGTGGGTGGAGAAGAAGAGGCTTGCCTCGAGGAGGAGAAGGCCAGGGTCGCGACGATTGGTCAACCGTTTCCAGCCAATTTCATGCGTTAAGAATAACTCGCCCTGCCCGGCTCCACCAACAGCGCACTTAATAGACGCGACGACGGATATCTATTCACTCGTGAAATGCTCTTTCATCACTCGAGCGCAGCTGGGTGAACACCCTCTGCTTTGGCGCCAGCCTCCTGTGTTAAGTAATAAACTTCACGCATGAGACGGCGGTGGCCACCACATCAGCACCGCTTCGCTCCGCTGCTTATCAAACCCTGTCCGCGATGAAACCCAGCTAGCCGTGACAGCCACGGCCAAACAGTACATCGCTTAATTGAGACCCAACGTCGCCATACATTAGCAAGACAGCAGCTGAATTGGAATTGGAATTTGGACGCAGCTGTTGAACCACGCATATGGCACCCGCCCGAGCTGCGACTTTGCTGTCGACTATATATAGAGTCTGCCTCCCGAACGTCAACCGTGGCTCGCTGGCATATGACAGCACGTTAACCGCATCCCGTCAATGGCCTGGATTTATTTTTTCTTCCTGTGACATACTTCTACCATTTCCCCCAGCACATTCACTTACCACCATAGCTAATCGCAATACCCCTATTGGCATTACTCCGATTATGGCCCCTCCCACGGCAGTAAAAGACTTCGCGGGCTTTGGAGGGCGGGGGAGATCCCAAACGGGCTCACTCCCCCAAATCCACCTCCAAGATGTCGAGTCCCAGCGAGGGCGACGACACAGCGCGCAGATGGCCACAGCTGCGCGACAGGATGTACGGACCAGCGACAATTTCTCTACCTCCCGCCTCTCCGTCGATTCAACCCTACGAAGGCGACCGACACGCTCCAACACGGTTCGGACCTACCATTCACCCTCGCGGCCGAATTGGCAGGAGCCCGGTGCTGAGCCCGGTATAGATACTGGGAAGGAGGCCGAGTCGCACTATGAGGGGCTGCAGCAAAATTGCGATATAACCGTCGTGGATTTTTCGCCTGAAAAAATGACATCTCTCGAACTGGACAATCTCACGCTAGAGGAATTTCTCCAGAAACCAAAGGAAGATTGGGTGGAATGCCGTTGGGTTAATGTTAATGGACTGAGTTGGGATGTGATCAGAATGCTCGGAAACCATAAAGGCCTGCATCGTCTCGCAATTGAAGATTTGATGAATCCAATTGGAAGGACGAAAGCGGACTGGTATTCTGACCAGGCATATCGTAAGTTGGTTTTGTTCCCAGTGATTCTCCATGCATTTTCGTTCCTTCATGATTGAAAGGCATGTATTTCTTGGATGTCTTCAATTGGCTCTCCCGCGTGCTGCACATGGTAGGCACGACTAGAAGCTCCGATCTAGTAAATCTACCGATTTTTTTTTCATCTCATCGCTCTAAATATCATTTTTCTGCCATGTTTGTCACTAACCAACTCAAAGTTCAGATGACTCTACAGACGCTTGTTCGCACGAACAAAGATGACTCCGATAGCAGCGACTCCGACGAAGATATTCCAAACCAACTTTCAAAACAACCAATGAAGAGAAAGAAAACCCTCCATAAGCGACTCAAGGATTTCTTTGAGCGGAAATTTGATACCACTACCATCGAACAACAGTGGGAACACGACGAGAAAGAATTCGGTCCCATTGGTGGCCTTAATGGTGAACCAGTACCAGGCACTCGTCTCCACTCCACGCTTCAAGCCAAGGAAAATATTCGCACATTACAACGCTCTCGCGGTGGCCCCAATGTGGAGCGAATTATGTACATGGAACGGAACTCTTCCTTGTCGAAAAAGAATCTGGCTGTTAGTGTTGAGCAAGTCGCTATTTTCATCACTGCGGATAACACGGTGATTTCGTTTTTCGAGCGTTCAGCAAACGACGTCGAACCAGCATTAATTAAGCGTCTCGAATCCGAAGATACCATCCTTCGACGGAGCTGCGATGGTAGTATGATCATCCAAGCGCTCATTGACGCCATCATCGATCTCGCTATTCCCGTCATAAGGGCGTACGAGGACGCCATGAGTGAATTGGAGCTGGATGTTCTTACTGATCCGGAGATTTGGCATTCGAGATCTCTTTACATACTCACATCAGAATTAGCAGTTCTCCGCAACAACATTCAACCAATTGCCAGTCTCATCAACGCTCTTCGTGACCATAAGAGCGAGCCAATGAGTAAGCCCCATCCTACCACCAACCGTCCATATCTCATCATACTCACAACTCTCAGTGACTCCCGGCCTAAGCGGAAAACCCAGCCGCCTAGCCGTCTCCTCCATAACCATTTCCCCACTCGCCCACACCTACCTCGGGGACGTCGATGACCACTGTCTAATGATCACCAACTCCCTCGACGGCATGCGACGCGCGGCCGACAACATGATCGACTACATCTTCAACATCATGGGCTCGTACCAAAACGAATCCATGAAGCAACTCACCGCCGTCACGATCTTCTTCCTCCCCCTCACCTTCCTAACGGGCTACTTCGGGCAGAATTTCGCACGCTTCGACGGCGTCCAACACCATTCCGACTCCTTCTTCTGGGTCATTGCGGTCCCGGTCATGGTGGTTACGGTCGTCATCTTGATGAGAGGTATGATTAAGAGATCTATGCTGAGGCTCATTCAAAGGCAGGCTTTTAGAAGGAGTAAGAAGAAGAGGGGGTTGGATAAGGATGGAAAGCCGAATGAGAAGTTTTTGAAGAAGAGACAGACGATGTATAATAAGAACATGCGACAGCCGATTGGAGGGTCGTTTTGAATATTTTCATACGATACTCCTTCCGGATACACGGGGTTTTGGGACGTGTACATGTACTGCATAGTTGTGGGAGTGGCGATCTTCGAATTTCTGGCTTGCTTGTATAGATGATGATACCCTGAATTTTGTGTTGTTAGCAGAATGTATTCAAAGGTTTTGAAAATATTGCCAAGAAGCATCGATATCTTCTCTCGCAAAGCAATCCAACAAGCAATAGTAATCCTCGATTCCTATAACTCTTCAACCTCCCACGCTACGAGATAAATGTAAGAGCACTAGTGCGGCAGTGGTTTATCCACTCTGAGCAGAGTCTTCAAGGCATTAGCATTCTAGGATGACTGCGTAGTTGGCAGAAGAGGTTGTGGAGTGAATGTTTATAGCGGAATAGAGGTAAGCGCTAAGGCGCACGAGCCGACACCAGCCACGTGAGAACCTGACGCTAAGCCGCTGAATCAGCTACCGAGAACTAAATAAGATGCCGCTGCTAATGTTAACATTCACATACAATATGCTCACTTCTTTCTTTGATATTTCGTAAAGAGTTATACAACAAGCATCTCTGAACTCTGCCAGCTTTTCCTCACGTCGAGAGTCCCGCGCCCACCGCTGAAAAAGCATGTTTTGTGTGCAGAACGAAAATGAGCCATGACGTGCATGGGACGCACACCTCTGAATGTCATGGTATAGACACCAATGGAGGCCAACACAAGATTACAGGGAGCTGATCGCAACTCGTTTGGGTTGCGGGACAGTCCGTTGTCAGATGAGATTGGTTGTTGCTGAGACAGTGTATGCAGTTCAGCAAACCGATCCGCCAAAGGCAGAAGGTTACATATCAAGGTAAAGGGCTACGAATGACGGCAAAAGGCTGCTCGCCAACACAAGAAGCCGCACACCCAACGTCATACATCTCTTTTCAGCTGAACGTCTTCTGCAACCAATAGTCTGATGTTCCCGACACACGAATCATTCATGACTTCTCTGAATGACGACGCACTTACTCGCACAACCCGGTCCTTGAATTCATCATGGACGTAAATATCTATTGAAGTACTTAATCAGGCTTATCCCATGATGCGTGGGAGTTATATTGTCACCGCACTGCAAACTCATACCGTCAAATCCCTAGTGATCTTAACCATGGGCAATCCCACTCAATGCTTTACAGGTCCTGATAGTCAAGAAATTGTATGTTCAGGGTTCTATGGCTTACTTGGTTCTGATACTTTTACTCTTAATATTGGGGCCTGCACGTCAGGAAACTGCGCAATCGACTGTCAGGACCTTACGGCGCTCTACAGTTCCCCTCTTGCATTTGGATCGAAGGGCTCTGAGGTGCCAAGCAACGCCCATTTGCACAACCTATGCTTATATCTACCAACCGTGGTCGGCCATCTTAATCAGAACCTGATCTCTGAATATCCTAAGACATTCAAACAGTACTTTCCCCCTTCAACCACCATCGAGGTGTTGCAGAATATCACATCGAAGGTGACTCACTGTCTCATAAGCACCTGTGATAAAGCGCGGGATAGCGATGACTGCTCTTCGAAGTGCAGCCCTGCGGGTCTTCTTATCAATTCCACGACTCCCTCATATTTGGGGGTGGAAAATTGCAAAGATGCATTATGCCTAGGTAACAAGGGCTTACCTTATGGCGATTCCGACATAGTTGGCATAGGGGTGCGTCAGGAACATGTTGCCTTGCGTAACGAATACTAATCTTTGGCCTAGGTTTTTTCTTCTTATATCGTCCAATACGTACTTGTAGTACTGGCTGGGGTTGCATTCGCCTTGCTGGATATCAATCAATACAGCAAGGGCACCAAAAGAGAAGGCAAAAGCTTGCATAGAAGAGAGAGCCTCATCACCGGACTAGTGGAGTTCCACAAAGCCCAGTGCTTCTTTGGCATTGCATTTCAGATCGCCTGTTTTGCCTCAGGAATCTTTCAGAGAAACATTCTTAACGATCTTACCTTGCTTCCACTCTCTACTAATAGTCTTTTGGCTGTAGTGTTTACCCTAAGTTTCATCGTGCGATACGGAAGGTCTTCATGGTATCTGCTCTCCCTTACATGCCTCACTTGGGTCCTGGCCACCGTAGTGTTCTGGGCTCTCTACTCCCAGCTGCTATTCTCCACCCCCGATGACGTGAGCGCACTCGCCACTTACTGGCAGTTTAGCTTGGCGCTCTCCAAAACGCAATCATGTGGAGGATCTTCTGCATTGGCTTTATGCGATGACCAGGTTTGGAACGTTCTTCCGGGTGCCCACAATGCTACAGACACCATCCACACCATCCGCAGTACTCCTTTGATTTGGGCATGGTCTACGGTCTGCCTTTTCTACTTAGCCATGTCCCACATATGGCATACAGGCATGGTCAAGAAACATATCAGGACCAAAAATATACTGCCTTCACGCATCGCTCATGGCTTGCGTCGCATTTTCAAGGTCTTCAACAATAGCGGATTGTATTGGATAATCACCGCCATCTTTGTCGCCCTGATATGTTTTCAGCTCTACGTATTGTCAACAATCGCCAAGCTAGATCTTATCGACATTTACAACTGGGGATTCGGACAGATAGTGGCAATCACGATCTGGGCTCCACCAATTATCGAATATCTGTATCTCCAAATAAGTAAGTTCAGACCGGTATGAATCTCAATGAGATACTTTCCTGCTGATGACGCCCAAGATGGTATGGTCCACGGATCCAGGTATCGGCTCGCGGAAACTTTAAGTATCGCTAGGGTCTCGCACGACCCTGATTCAGGCATCCTGTTGCAAGAGCAAGACCAGGCCGGAGCCTACGCTCTGGAATCAGGTTTACAGGACCAAAACCAAGCCGAAGCTTCCTCTCTAGAACAAAGGTTACTGGAGCAGGATCAAGCCGAATCCTCTGCTCTAGACCGAGGACCACTGAGGAATAAAACAAGGAGTTTCTAGGTTAACCAGGATGTGGCTCCGGTTCAGCATTAACGGCATTGCTTTAAGTTGCACCATTCGCTGCCGGGCTCAGTGGCCGAAGTGGGTGGGTTTAAACGGACCATGGGACAAGGTGCTGAGCAATCGTCATAGAGATATCCGATTCGTCAAGCCCACTTCATATCGCCGCATACACCTCAAACTGTGACGGAAGGAAGGTGGAAGTCTCGTTTACAGACGCTGACACTTGCGGATGAACCTTCACTCTCTCACTTCATACCCACAAAAGACGGCCTGAGCTACTGTTCCCACGAAAGAACTGAGCGAAAAGCGAGGACGCACAACACTCTCTACACCTCGAACGGCTCAATCGTCCGGCAACGAGTGTCTGCTCTTCTGACATCTAGGAGAAATCATATATACTAGTTGTATCTGCGGCAATACTCCTTGGAATGCCCCTAAAAGACATTCCAGCAAGCACACAGGGTCAGGTCTAGCGGGAGATGTTTGAACCGACTACCTACAGGACCGGCCCTTTGGCTAGCTAAGATTAAATGGCTTTGATCAGGTCCATCATCTGTCACATTTTCGGTCTAGGCTGTTCTCGAACTATCTACAGCATTCAATGGAAGATCACTCGCTATAAATAGAAACCGCTACATTTATAAGAATCTTCTTCGCTCGCTCCCACTCTCTTCCTCGCTCTGATCCTACTTCCCACGCAAGGAAGGCGGATTATCTGGCTTGTCTCGCTAGCATTACCACTCTGCTAACATCCGGGCGTATTCGGCCGCACCCTTCTTGGCAATTCTTGTCTCGATACCTTTGAGCTAGTGCGGCCATCCTGTCGTTTTCTGAGTTGTCCAAGCTTTTGTCGGTCACGGGTATCTCCTCTGGCTTTCTCGACTTCCTGACCTTTTACCGGTCCACCGTATCCCGTAGCATCCACGATTGCCCGTCTCTGTTCAGGTTCCTCTGCCGATGTCTCATCGAACACGTTCACTTCGGCTTGCAAAATGACCCGTTATTTTCTCCGTATCGCCATCGCCATCGCCACCTCATGGTCCACTTGACGGAGTTGGTGGGGTGGTTTCATCGCCGCGCTTACTTCTCGAACTCGTCTCTTTCGCCGGGCTCATTGTATTCGTCTCGCTCAACGTTGTCAAGTCACTCGTTGAACTCTTCAATGTCGAGAGGCTGGTTGAACTCCTCGTACTCGATCCAGTTTGCTCCCGCTTCAAGTCCGGCGCTAGTTCGTACCACCGCCTCAGCACATCAAGGCGTTCTTCCTCCTTCGACTCCCTGACTTCCTCGAACCCCTGCGCGAAATGCGCAGCGAGAATGAAGCTTAGTGTATCAGAGCCCATGCGCTTCTTGATAGTTTTGTAGAGAGCCCGGAGCCCATACTCCCTGCCACCTATAACAAATCCTCTTCGGCGAAAGAGGAGGCCGCCAAAGCCTTTACCCAGACCTTTTCCAAAGCCGCGCCAGCCGTCTGCTCGGGCGCCTTTGTACGGCTCATACACAACACCAGCGTATGCTTTGCCGACGTTGATCGGCAAGTGTATCAGGCCGGAGGCGAAAGAGCCCAATGTGCCGAGGACCGGGTTGGCTCCGCTCAAATTGGCGATCACATTAAGCTCCTGGACCGCGTACTCGCATGGCCGGTAGAGAGTTAGCTGATTGATATCTATAACGCCTTCGTTCCCTAACACGGTCGCCGCAAAGGCGCTCAACCTTACGTCGTCGGTCGACCCTTTGGTCTTGACCCGCCAGACAGCCGTTCGGGCCGACGCCATCATACATCGCAGTCTGTCCACGTCCATCTGCGCATGAAAGCTGGCCGCGCCGGCCTCACAGCCTTTTTCATCGCGAATGCGCTCTCCGAGCTCCCTCGCCCGATCGAGCGTTTCAGGCTTGAGCGCCTCGAGGATAGCATTTGCAAGCCCCTCAGCAGTAAGCTCCTTGTGCGGAATTGGTGCCGGTCCTGCGCCGGCACGCGCGACCATAGCGCCCCAAAATGGCTGGTCGCCAAAGAAGGGAACAATGACTGTAGGCCGACCGAGCGCAATGCCTGCTGCTGTTGTGCCTGCTCCGCCGTGATGAACAACGCAAGAAACATGCTTGAAAAGCCAGTCATGTGGGCAGTTGCCAAGCATGAATACCCCATCAGGTTTACCTAGCTCATCGCCGCCGAAGCCACCCCAGCCCTTGGAAACCAAGGCTCGTTGACCGGTCTTTTCGACGGCTTCGAAGATTAGCTTGGTCATGGCATTGGGGTCCTCGACAACAATCGAGCCGAAGCCGATGTAGACAGGTGGGGGGCCGGAGGCCAGAAAGTTGGCAAGGTCGGAGTCGGGTTGGTAATTAGATGCCAGGGAGAGAAAGTAGAAACCTGAGATGGTGATGTGACGGCCCCAGTCCTTAGGCTTCGGGATCAGAGCTGGAGACCTGTCGAACATGTTAGAGCTTAAGCTGCATGTTTTACTGGTCTGAAATGTAGCCTTGGATAAAGTGCATTGGAGGGAAATCTTACCAACAGTACGTATACGGTATTCGCAGTCGGTGAAGCATACTGGTCGCTGCTGCCTGAGTGAGAATTCCAAGATCTAGAGTCTCTTTTCTGAATTTGTTTGTGATATCACCTAAGCCTTGCCAGGTCATCATATCGACAAGCGTGTAGCTCATTTCGTTTGTCATGCTTCCGCTGGCATTGGAAGATTTGATGTTCGCTATGGGTTGCGGGAAATCATGGGTTGGTGACCAGGGCATACTAAAAAGATCCTGATCGGCACGGCCATTACTGAGTAAGGGGCGAGGGCGATACTTACGTGAACATCAAATGTAAAGGAATCCCCAACTTCTCTGCACAATGGATATGCGCGAAACTAGGGGGGTTCGCGATGATGGCATTTGCGATGAATGGTCTCACTTTCGGCTTATTGTCTTCATCCTCTTTCACCTCACCAGCATCGGCGCACGATCTCCAGCATCCCTCTAGAATCTCAGCCATGCCCTTGCGTCTCTTGCCCACGTCACCTTCTTTCAACGACTTCATCCCCGGTATAAGGCCAGGATTCTTGACCATGAAAGCCATCAGCTCGGCCGGGTCGCCGCCAATATCAAAGAACTCGAGCCCATTCTCCTCGACAAACTTCTTAAACGTCCCATGGGTAGCTAGGCGCACGCGGTGGCCGTAGGCGTTCTTCAGCTCCTGGCCGAGTGCGACGAAGGGCTGGACGTCTCCTCGCGAGCCGACGACATGTATGACGATGTTAAGGGGTGGTGGAGCTAATTGTGCGGGCGTGGGTGCTGGCGTTGAAGGCGTTTCAGGCTCTTCAGATAGAGTGGCTAGTTGGATCTGTTCAATCTGTTCGACAAGTCGCTTGTCGGTCTCGTTTATGTTTATGTCGACGCGTCCGTCATCTACTCTCTTCGTGAGCTCTAGTCATAATAAGGGAGTAAAGTGGTGAATTAACCTCTAAGTTGGGTCTGCATACTGAGACCATCCTGGCGGAGGTTAAGAGTACCTGTTGCATCATTATAGGCTGGCGGAGCATCATTCGTTGTTGGTTGAGGGCCTGTTTCTGGATAGGTAGTAGGGTTTCCTGAAGCCATAGAAGCTTTCTGTCCGTCCAATGGTGTGTTAGGCTTGTGTATACATGGAAGGACAAGCAGCTTCCCCGGGTTTCAGCGTTCAGGGCCAACTTGAAGTGATATGAAAAGTGTAATTATTGTCGAGGCGCAGTCATCAGCAAACCACCTTGGAGAGAGCGAAACAAACCTGTACCGAGCGATATAAAATGCTTGCTGGCGTTGGTGAAGGAGTTGATAAAAAGCAGCTCGCTCCTGAGGTGTGTCACCGTTGATCAGGCTGACTATCGATAAGGTGCACGTGGGAAGGTTCGCTTCCATCCATGTGGCTTGAAGAGAAACACCGTGACAACTCTACAACTTTTTCAATTCATGAAGAAGACTCAACATCCTACTCCATCCATCAACCAAGAACCTTCAAGAATCCCACATAGTCCCTGTCATCCAGCACCGGAAATTGCCTCTTGACCTTAAAAGCGTTACCATCTTTACCCAACAGTCTGAGCAAGTAGTACTCGCCAGCATTGCCACCCCAATTATACTTGAACTTCCAAGTCGTAGCATTCCCTGCGCCCAGAAACACACCAGGCTGTCGCGTTCCGTTGATATAATGGGCGTATGGCTCGACGGCAACGCTTGGACTTAACTCGAATCCGATAGACGCCTGCAAATTCTCCTCCCTAGCTACCCCCAGATTCTGCCAACTGATATTTCTGGCGACGAAATCGCCCATGTCGACCTGAGCCTGCAGCGTGTTGTTTGCGCAGCGCATGGAGATGTTCTGGAATGCACCTAAGCGAGCTTCGGCTTTGGGGAGAGTGATCTGTTCGAAATCGTAAGACGAATCGTTACCTAGCTAACATAAATGCTGCAACTTACGAATCCATAGCGGCTCACGCCGTCATCTGTAAATGTTTCGGCACTGGCTTTGAGACCGTCGATGGAAGCTCCCGTCGAGTCGGCGACGGCTACCCAAGGACCTGCTTGGCCGGTGGCATTGCTGTATCCTGGATAGGAGCTGCAGCCATTGGTGAGACGAACTACTGTTACGTTTGGGAGGACGGCGAGAACAGCAGTTGGGAGGGAGAGGGCGAGGGTTATGACCGCCTTGGTGATAGAGATTTGCATTTTTGTCGTGCGCAGGCGTCCCTGCGAGTAAAAGGATACTACGAAGTGGTGCAAGTAGAAAACCATCTATTCGCGAGCTCGACCCAAAGATATACAAACTTGGGTCCTTTACATCTAATGAACCTTTTCATATAGTACATCGGATCTACTGGTCGGCTAAAGCCTGAATGGTTGCATACCCTGGCAGCTGTAGATTTCTTGGATCGTTTAGGGAGAAAGCTCTGGTGGAGTCTATAATATATAAGCACCGACGACCCGGAAAAGCGAAAAATCTTAGAACAGAGAGATAACAAAACGCCGCATAATTTGTTGGTGGAGATCAGGCCGAAGTTTTGCTATATTCTATCTACCCTATTGCTGGAAAGTAGATGTAAAAGTACCCAAGCGGCCGATTAGTAGTTTCGTGTATCGCATAAAAACCTTCCATCTGAACCACCGACTTATTTTCGAAGTCAAGAGGAAAATTTGCCGACCATTACAGCTTCTCGTCCCCCTTCTCAAATATCAATTCCCAATTCGCGGCATCGAAAACCTGCAACGAATCCATCACCTTCCTGGCCATCTCAGTCCCCATCATCACTGCCCCCATATACGGATCTACATACGTAGAATCCATCTCATGGACTGCAAGCCATAGCGGTTTCGAACTATTGCCAGCAGGCCGGTACCGCGTCGAGCGTCGATAGGTGGGGACCATGGAAAGCATGTCCAAATGCTACAATAGTGATCAGCCCCAATTCACAGAAATTCGACCCCACCATCGAAACAAGAACAGCTTGTGTATGCCGGGTATCATCTTGCACGGCTGGAAATGTGACATGAAGGGGGTCTTCGGATGAAAGCTAGCTAGACGGACCTGGTATCGATACCAATCTTCTATATCCTTTTCCATGTCCTTGCCCTGCGGGGGCTCTAAACGGACGATACATGCGACTTTCGGCCTACCAGCTGGAACATCTCCTCTCTTCTCTCTCAGCGACTCATACGTTTGAATCGGTTCCCAAGTACTGAATTCAATCGTCACATCATTCGGTCCAATATCCCTCTTCTCCTTGCTCCCGCTATCCCATACATTGAGCGCGGTACTGGCGTTAATGTTCTCGTGCGTCTTATACAAAGCCATGTACTCCCAGGGATACGGCGTCGTCGCATTGGCTTTCGGAATGAGCTTGTACCGTAGGCCAAGAGATGCGTTGTGGTTCTTCATGAACATTGGGAGCAAGATGGAATTATACCAGTCGTTGAATTGGACCTCTGTGATATTGGTGTTTGTCAAGCGCGCCGTGGCCATCCATAGACTGGTCATATTTGAGAGTAGCATTCTCGGGACGCGAAAAGCCGGCTGTGGATTCGGGAGCGGGGGCTTTTTGGAACGCGAAGAGGTAGATGAAGGCTGGACATTTCTTGCAAGATGATGAATATATAGATGGTGATACAGAGCTCGGGTCCTGGGGTCGGGTGGAAGGTCAATTAATTTTGATGATTGGAGATCTGAATCGCGACGAGGAGAAGATGAGGCTGAGATTGGCTCTGAACCATTGCGGGGACTTTAAAGAGTGAGAGCGAGGTCGGTTCATTTAGTTTTGAGTAGTTTCAGTAGAATGGAAGTTGACGTGCAGGTAAGCGGGGCGAACAGGATAAATTCGGTAGATAGCCATGTTGGCCCTTGGGCTTCGGTTCCGTTGAGCCATGCACCTCAAAATGATATATCCTTTTGGAAGATCGGTGATGCAGCGTGTCTTGCACCGAACATCCTATGCTCGCTACTTCAAGCGCTCCAACCTTCCAGCTGCTTTCCAGCTACCTCGTGGTTGACTTTCAGCAAGCTGCAAATATGGCATGGAGCAGGCTTGCAAAGGTAATTACACCGACTACCCTTTAGTTCTGGCGGATCAAGGGAGAGAACTTGTTATTTGCTGTCTACATACGGCTCTTCATTGCTTATCTAGGCACATTTTGGCTCATCTCATGTGGTTGGTCCCCTTGCAATTCGAACCAGCTTGGTTTCGTGGCAGGCACTTCCTGAGGAGGTTGGTTATCGGGCATTTCGTGTGTAGAAACCGCGTGAGAAGCTTCGTAGCCGACCCGAGGGCCTCTCGTTCGTCGTCGTCGATGGCGGAAATACATGACGAATGCACCGGCAAGCAGAAGAAGGAACACGACCCCACCGACTACGGCCCCGGCGATAACACCAGCGTTGTTCTTTTTACTAGGTGATTTATCTGTCTCGGTAGATGTTGGCGAGGATGACGATGTCGAGCCAGTTTGTCTTGCAGCTGCAAAGATGATGCCAAGTGCAGGGTCGACGAAACCATTTATTGGTGCGGTGACAGTTGCTTGTCCACTTGGCCTATTGACAAATTAGCAGAGAATCTGCAGATGAGAACAGTGAACATACCCGCCGCCGATGATATCAGTGATCTTTTTTGGTATGTTATAGAGACTAGTATTCACGGAGCTCGCGGGTGGATGATCGTACTGAGTTGTCCAATTCAAGGCTGTGATGTCGTAAAGACGAAGGCCGGAGGGTGCATCCTCACAAGTATCGTTTGAGTGTTGACCACCATAAGTCAACATGTATCGATCAGCCAGAAGTGTGCATGACAGAATGGTGCGGGCGATGTCAGTCTCGCCAACGGGGATCCAATGAAAGTGCGGAAGTGTCAAAATGTATACATCATCAGTAATCCCCTGGTTTGTGGTACCACCGTAGATGTAGATACTATGACTACTTCCATCTATTGCGCTGACTGCTACAGCACAGAAGTCAGTCCTAGTGGGCGGGAAGATATCGTTCTCGGCCGTTGTCGTCTGGTTGTACCACTTATCATTGCCGACATCATAGACTGCGACTTGACTCATGGAGATATACTATAGGGACATCATATCAGTACTTGCAGCAATTCTGAATGGGAGCGGATGTTGGGGGCTTTTACTGCACTGAAATCATATCCCCC
This sequence comes from Hysterium pulicare CBS 123377, assembly GCA_000467715.1. Taxonomy (NCBI): domain Eukaryota; kingdom Fungi; phylum Ascomycota; class Dothideomycetes; order Hysteriales; family Hysteriaceae; genus Hysterium; species Hysterium pulicare. The sequence continues at coordinate 71,449 of AJFK01000597.1, forward strand.
AATGGCCACAAGGAGACCTTCCTTTCCAAGTCTAGGAAATGATACCATCTGTCCCAATACCATTGGTTGCAATTGCGCAGTATTATTACTCCAACTTAATGATTGAGGGTCGAAGGTGAGAATGTTTTGGTAATGCTTCTGCCCGGTTGGTCCATTTGTACTGGAATACCATACCGTGCCGTTTGGGCCGGTCCGATACGTACCCTGGTCGTCGTTTCCGCCGTAGATGTATCCAGTATTTGCAATCTTGTTCCAAGCATACAATCCCGCATTCAGGGGCATAACCACTTGTGCAGGGCTTGGGGGCTGTGTTGGGTTTTGCCGTGCCCAATTCCCATCGGATAGGCTATACTGCCATACATCACCTCCCATACTTATTGAATCCCAGTAATGGCCGGTGAAGTATCCGCTTTCATTGATGTATGGCACTGCGATATTTCTCCCTCCCATTACATACAAGCTGTTTGCACTAGCCCAAAGAAGCCCTCCTGCGGTTATTGGAACGTCTGGAGTATTGGCAGGGACGTTCCCATCGGCTGCTGGTATGCGATCGTACTGCATTATGGCGTCCGTTTCGAGATTTCGAGATGCTGAGAAGTCGGCAGTACGAAGATAGGAATCTTAAAGGAATACTCGTCAACAAATTGGGCTTGAATGCATGTGGGAATGAAGATCAACGAGCACCCAAGGAGACTCACTCATGATTTCGTAACTGGGCCCCGTTCCATTACGCACGAAACTGATCCCACCTTGAATGTATACTTTATCGTTTGCGCTTGCCACTAACCTATGTCAATATCGCAGGGTGATTAATCCTAAAGTTGAAAGATCATTCTTACTCAACATATTATAGACTCGACATGCTTTCGCAGGGTTCAGATCGTCAAGATTTACGGGAATATACTGGCAGAAAGAGATAGAAATCAAGAAAAGTATGTAAATCGAAATAACTCGACGAAGGTCCATCTTCGGTGCTGGCCGATTTGTGGCGCGTTCCAACTGAGAATGAATGGAATCGTTCTGTCGACCGAGACAACTGGAAGCAAGCTTCAAAGGTAGAGACAACGACTGCGATTTGGACACCCAAAAGAAAATCGGAGCGGCTATTACAACGGCCGATAGCCAGGCATTATTATGAAGCAAGGCCGGAGGATTGACGTGCCGCCATCTTCCGTTATTGATAGGGCAGTGCCACTCATTACTGGAGTCTGGCTTGCCTTACTCAATGATCCAACATCCCATTTATGGGAGGCCTTACACTCTACGCAGTTACAATTGGCCCCATTTCTATTTATTGAAGCCACGGAGGCGGGGCTGGGGGCCACGGAAGTACAAAAGAAAAAGTAAAAGTTTGATCCTCCGCAGTTCAGTAATAAAATAGGATCCGTAACGGCATTATAATCATGAAGCAGAATTGGAACGCTCAAGAGAGGGAGAAGGGAAATGTTGAAAATATGTAAATTGGTAACCCACGCAGCACGGGTCAACTGCTTAAGTAAGTAGGAGCGGCGGACGGGTTTAGTAAGCCGAAAGCTCTAATATTCACGCTTTCAGGAGACAGCAGAACCACAGAAGGATTAGCACCCCTATTCCAGAATCGAGCTTCGCAATTTACAGACCCCCAATTACTGTTAGGTTATGAGTTGGAACCAAAAACTGTGAGTATCCTGATTGATTTGAAAGGTGATACGACGAGTTTAAATAAATACACGAACAGAGGAACAGAAGGGCAATCTAACTGCTAATAGAATGAAATACTGAACTACTGGATCAGGTATAATTGATCGGATCTGATGTAGGGACAACTCCCAGCTGCGCTTTTGTATTGCGGGCTTGTAGATGAAAGTTTGTTGACAATGCATGGCTACAGATCCCATAGAAGGCCTGCCGCCTGCCCCATTCTGCGCCTGGTATACTTATATCTGCATCTTCCACTAAAAGCCTAGGAAATAAGCCACAAAATTCAAAAATATTTCGATCTGCCGAACTAGTGAAAAGAATCTTAGCAATATTCTTTTTTATAGTAGACCCCGCTTTACAACAAGGCTGAGTTTCATTCACTGTTAGGCGCAAAGCCCATGCCTTCATTTTCATCAATCTTGACATCTCCCCATTGAGAACGCCAAATATGATCAAGTGACTATGCATTTCGAAAATCTAGTCCTCCATTTACTCCTACCCGCACTCGCCGTTATCGGTCAGCCTGCCGCTGCGACGTCTCAAAGTGGCGCGAGCAGCACTCAGTCAGGGCCCGTCACGCATACTCTCATCGTCTGAGGCGGCGAATCGACGACGGTTGTAGCATCTGTCCTGGCTCTTAGATCTGGACTGCAAACCATCCTCGTCGCAGGCACAGCGGGCACGCAGACTCTCGTTGTCTCAGTGGGCGAATCCACAACGTCTGTCGTAAGCGATTCAGAGTCTACAGTCGCCGCCGCAAGCCACTCCTCAACCGATGTAGCCTCGACCAACAAAAATACGGCTACTACAATTTCGTCCACCTCCCAGTCCGCCTCCTCGTCCTTTGCTCCTCCCCACGGCATCTCTACCGGCACCGAGATCGGTATTGGCGTAGGAATACCCGCTGCAGTTCTCATACTCTGCGTAGTCCTCGGGGCATACTGTCTTGGAGTTCGACGAGAGAGGCGAGCGCAGCACGCGCAAAGTACACAGCAGAACTATCCAGAGTACGTCGGAGAACAACCGTATAACGAATCAAACATGGCTCGCGGTGGGCGAGGTGTGGATTCGCTTGGTCATGCTCACCAGGGACAAGCGGAGAAGATGCGAGGACAAAACGCGCAGCCGCATGAGCTTCCGACGGATACCAGTAGACAGGAGATGGGTTAGAGCAGGTGTTCAATTCGAAAGTGGGTTTAGGAGCTGAGATCAGAACAAAAGGAGATTTCCGCTTCTTGAGAAATCTTCTAGAAGGAGACCAGGGAAATGTGAGATAGTATGCTCAAGAACCGCTAAGAAGAAAGAGAAGCATTACACTTACTCTCCTGCGGAAAGTGAGGATGCTTCCAAGGTTTAGACTTTGTGCTAGCGTTGGCAAAGATCAAGAGAGGGTTCAGAGAGAGCATGCGCAAATTTCAATTTCTCAATCTATTATCTGCTGGAACGGACCGAAGGGTATATGGGTGGCCGCCATGTGCCCGACAAACTACACATCCCATTGTAGCTCCCGCTGTGGGTTTTGAACCGGTGGCCTGGTTGAGGGGCCATCACCGCACGCCCTCGCTTTCTTGGCGCGACTTTTCTTCACCTGCGTATGCATGTATGTGAAACAGTGTCTATCTACGCCTCTCCGAGAAAAACCGTTCAAGAGATTGGTATGTGCATACCCTTGGTTTGTTTGAGCTTTACTTCTCCGCAATGCATATTCTACATTTTCATTCCAAAGCGCGACATCACGTAATATTGTTAGAACCTTGTTCTGCCATTCACACGTCTGAATCTTGCCAAGCTAGAATGCTTTTAAGCAAGGGGCATAGTGGTACAAGGAACCGAACGTCACCGAGCACTCTGAATCTCGTCTTCATTCTTGGAGACTCTCAGCGGCTTCTTCGTAGGCATCGTCAGAACTCGCCGAATCTTCCCCGACTTTCGAGCCACTGGGACACGAGAAGGCGTTCGACCATTGCAACCTGTTCTGTTCCTTGGTTTTAACAAATGTTAGACCAGAATCAATGCAAGTGAGAACCGGGTGTGAACAGCCTGCCTCTGCTAGTTGATCCGGGCTCTTTCGCGCATCTAGTGCGCTATTGATTACTTCGAGCAACTCTTCGAACGCGAATGAAAGTTTCTCGGTATGATCCGCTCGTTGGCGAAGCCGGTCGCTGAAATCGCCAATGCCGTAGCTCTTGTCTTGTCGGATTTGCAGATGGTCAGTACTGGCGAAGATTCGAAGCGTTTCGATATCGGCGTAGAGAGCGGTGATATGAAGGAGATGTGGACCCTTCAGACGCGGGCAATCAGTGTACTCGTGCCATCTTTCGAGGATTAGACGGAGGACGTTGTGGCTATTGTGAGTGATAGCTGTCGTGAGCGGAGTGGTTCCGGCTACTGAGGTTGCGTTGATATCAGCTCCGTATTCGAGGAATACCATGGCGAAGCTTGCATTGTCGGTCCGCGCGGCGTGGATAAGAGGCGTGATCCCATCAATTCCACTAGATTCAACATCTGGCCTAAAGTCAAGAAGGCTTTTGACAAGTGAGATATCGTTTGATCGTCGTGCAGCAGCGTTAAGTGGGTTGCCTTTTCTAAGCTTTGGGGGTAGTGGGACGTCGGGGTATGCGCCTGCTTCTAGTAACAAGCGTACACAGGCTGTATGGCCTTGAGCGGCGGCATTGGAAACTGGTCTAGATATCTGGACGTCAATGTTGTTCGGATCTGCGCCATGGCTCAGTAGAGTCACTACAGCGCGCGGATCTCCCTTGGCCGCTGGCCATGCTAACGGAGTTCGACCCATATAATCTTGCGCATTGATATCCTCGGGATACAGTGGGAGCTCTCCCTCCAAGCTTTTGAATGACAATCCGAGCACTATACGATGTATCTGGGTGAAACCTGCCTCGTCGAGTTCACATAGCTTCGTGTTTGCTTGCTTGAGCAGTGCAGACCTGGCCAGCGAGCGTTGCAAGAGTGATAGCGCTTGCTGTGATGGATAGCGGATCCATGGCTCCAAGCCCGAAGAGGAGTCTGGTCCTTGTTTGGTGGATTGTGGACGAGCTATAAAACAACGACACACTTCGGCCAGCATCTATATAGCTGGTGACAATCAATCAGCCCAGGTGTTTGCTCTGCCTGCATTGCACGAGGCCAATGGCCTTCGTCCGTCACGTGTCACAGACAACACCTCGTTCCTTGTGCTCATGCACCCTTGCCCGATAACTCTATCCCGTTTTGACCCTTCGAAACTTCATCCCGAAACACACCTAGACCGTCAGCCCCAGCAGCTTCTCGTAAGAAGCATGAAAATTCCGCAATAAATACTGTCGACATGTAGTTGCGGCCTGGGAGTCGCACTATATACCATATCAACAACTGAAAGCTTCACTGAAAGCAGCAAAACGCAACGGCCAGGAGCCCTCCGTAGGTGCGTAAATGTAGTCGTGCGAAGTCGAGTTTCTTAACTCCCACAGATCTCTACACGTGTCTTGCGCAAGCCATTGCAGCCAATACTGCATTTTCTCTACAGCGCCATGGTGTACTGCAATATGACGAGGAGCAGCTTGAGAAGCAGTGGAGCCATGGGGCACTTACCAAGCATCATTCAGATCTTATCCACCTAAATTTGATGAGCCTGCAGGAGGATCTGATAGAACTTTTGTGTTTCTTCCGAGTCAACGACGAAGCAATGAATCGCATATACATCAAGCTTGTTCGATCCGACCAAGCCTGCAGCCCACAATTGGACCATCTTCGATCCATTGTTCGTGCACACTGCGCGGAGCACAGAAAGGCGTACAATAAATGCGTGGACCAACTTGACAGAGCTCAAGCCAGAGTGGTGACATACCAAAGTGACAAGTCTACCAGGACTGTCAGGTGGTAGCGGCAATCTTGCACGAGAGTAACCAAACATCTGTTATGCAACATGGACATGGTCAAACCCCTCTTTACTTCGGTGCAATGTACGGCATGATCAATCTTTGCATGCACGTATTGTCCAAGGCCAGCCCGACTGAGAAATACATGTTACTCCAAGGTGGAGCAGGCTTCACTCCGTTGTATGTGTCTGTTGCTCGCGGTCATGTCGAAGTTGCCCAACTGCTGTTGTCGACCATAGACAAGCCAGCCACGTTGATACCGGACGACCTCCTGCATATAGCACTCCGACGTGAGGACGATGCTATGGTGAAACTACTAGTTTCTAGATTGGTAGGCCTCACGCACAAGTCCAGTTCCGGAGAAAACTGCTTTTACATTGCGGCTCAACTTGGACGAGAAGATTACCTTCGTCTACTGTTGCCTATGATGGATTCCGACTTCATTGATGCTGCCGAATCTGCGTGCCAGTGGACACCTCTCTTCATTGGCTGTGTGGAAGGACATGTCTCGACTGTCAGGCTGCTCTTGGACGCCGGAGCTGACACGACGCGACTTGACTATCTCGGATGGACCGCTCAGGAGAACGCGGCGTTCAGAGGCCATTTGCCAGTGGCTGAGATGTTTTCAACTATGGATGCAACACCGAAAATCAGCTGTTCTCTGCCCACTAATGGTCGACAATGTAAGAAAGCATCGTGCTTTGAGGTCATTCCAGGGCTTCCGCACGTTATTCTTAACCTAGGTGGCCTACAAGAGAGGAAGCTCTCAAAATCTTCGACCTTAGATCTTCCCGACACGCTTGGCCATGGACTCGTGCTAAGCATCTCGACTTCAGAATCTCCTGCATCAATTGAGCGTATGATACCTCTTTTCGATGACCCAGTGGATGATACATTAGTCTTCGCCGTCAAGCATCCAGCAGAAGCAGCAATCATATTCGACGTCCGTAAGAAGGGCGCTGAGCGAGACCACCATAGCGCCCCTATCGCCACCGGCGTCGCATTTCTGTACGCTCAAACTACCTGTTTAGGTGCCCGACATGGCACTTTATTGAGAGAGCAATCCGTGCCGATTCTGTGTAAAGGCACTCTGAGACCGCTAGGAACTATTCCCTTCTCATTCCTAATCGTTGAGCCGTACTACCAACTCCAATGCCCATCACCTAGTGTTACGTGTCTCGAAGTTCCAAGCTTGGTCCAGCTGATAGGACACCGAGGTGCTTACTTCAAACAATACCCGCATTTTATGTATACTAACTTTGCTCCAGGTCTTGGTCAGAATTCTCGGGGGCGCTTCCTTCAGCTTGGAGAAAACACGATTGAGGTATGAACATATACATTCAATGCAGTAATTATCTAACATCTTCCCTAGTCTTTTCTTGCAGCTTCAAATCAAGGAGCAACTTTTGTAGAGGTATGTCAATGCTTTCCGAAACAAACGCAATGACCCTTAAGTAATGCACCTACTGGCAATTATGAGTATCTGACTCTTCCTAGTTTGGTAATATATCCACTTCCGCTATGCAGGCGGCGACTGCTTACTCAGAACAGATATTCAGCTCACGAAAGATCTTATCCCTGTACTCTTTCACGACTACTCGTTGAGTGAATCAGGTACAGATGTTCCAATTCATGATGTAACTCTTGACCAGGTCAGTATTGATAATCTGCATGTAACCATTGCTTACCTGATCTGCTCAGTTTATGCATGCCAGTAATATTCAATCCCCGCGAGGCAATCCTCCATCTAAAGTTGGAAGTTCGGAAAACTATACAGCTTACGGCGATGCCTACCTTCGCAGGCCGCGCTCAAGATCGGTTGCGACAGCTCACGAAAAGGGGGCAGAGGAGGTGAAGAATAGAATGAAGCACGCTCTAGACTATTTGCAAAAAGGCTTCAAACCAAACACACGCGGAGACTTTGTTCAGGACACTTTTGCTACGCTACAAGACGTACTTTGCATTGTTCCCAAGAATTTAGGATTTGACATGGAAATCAGTACGTCCAGACCACCTGCAGGAATGCGTTCGACATTGACGTGTTAGAGAGTACCCCCGTATCCATGAAGCTCTTAAAGCTGGAATTGCTCCAGTCTCAATTGAAATCAACATTTTTGTCGACACCATCCTGGACGCAATCGCTCGTTTTGGCAGAGGTCGCAATATAATCCTATCGTCTTTCACCCCCGAAATCTGTATTCTGCTGGCAATGAAGCAGAAATCGTATCCAGTACTTTTCATTACCAACGCAGGTAAGCGTCCGTTGTCCGATAAAGAAAAACGCGCCGGTAGTCTACAAGTTGCGGTGCGATTCGCGAAACAATGGGGTCTAGCTGGTATCGTGGTTGCAGCAGATTCTTTGGCGATGTGTCCCCGTCTTATCAACTTCATTAAAAGCCAGGGACTTATCTGTGGGAGTTACAATGACTTGAACAATGAGCCGGCAAATGTGGAAGTATGTCTATCGTCATATTCAAAATCAAAACAGTATGCTCCGACTAACTGAACACACCAGCTCCAAGTCAAGGCTGGCATTGACCTTATTGTGGCGGATCGCGTCGGTCTTATATCTCAGACTCTAAAGAGACTAGGCGTCTAAAAGTTGGGAGCTCAGGACGGACTCTATACTCTGTGGATGACCACATGAATGCCCATAATAGGATCAGCAGAAGAGTCTGCAGTTTTAGCTTTGATTATTCGTGTTGTGCAGGACATGAATCAGCTCAATCTCCCCAAAGCAAGCCCTGGATTTTCACAACTTTTGTTGTCACCCCTCCAAACTCCGGTCTAAACTGCAGAACCTTCAACCAGCTCAATCCTGATTACTTCTACCAGTACGTTTTTAAAAGACCTTGGATCTAACACCGCTGCTGTAGTTACACTCAGACTTTGCAGAACATTTCCAGATGTCTGATCTTCTTCTAAGCGGACTTTCACGGACTTTCAGCAGATCCGAGCTAGATATTGTCGCAAAACCTGTGTTGAAGGAATGTAAGAAATATTAGAACGGGATCCTTGAATCCTTATCTTCTCCATCCACAAACGAGTCAAATGTTATTGGCGGGCCCTCCAGTCCTGCATCACTTGGGACTTTACAGCTCACTGAAAAAAATGATTTGAGGCACTGGATATTTCTCTTGCAAGAGGTTTTGATTGCTTTCTAATTCAACGCAGAACACAGAAACGAGCGACAATTGACCGGTTAAGGACATGAACAAACATCATCATCTACCACTCCTTTGGAAGAAGGCCAGAGACCTGATCAAGATCAGCAGAATCCCCAGTATTCACATGTGAAGAACACTTACCATGGTGATCTAAAGCGCCTGTCATCATCCAATCGGCTTAGTTAGGGCATGGGTCACCGCAAGGGATGCAGGATCCACTGCACTGTTTACGAATGAGTGTTGCCAACTATCAATGTATGTTTGCGAGAAACTCACGTAGTGGAAATGGTTGGGGCAAGTCCCTCGTCCAGGGCAAGCATCGATCTCACGCTCTGCGAGTCCGTCTGGTTGAGCGACTGGGTTGGCGAAGGCCACCGCGGCGAAGAGGGCAGATAGGATGATTGTGACGCGCATGTTGATTGCTGATGATATTCGTTTGTGGGTGAGTAGTGGAATGAGAATGGGAGGGAGTTGCTGATGGATGGGAAGATATTGAGTGAGGATTGAGCAGCCTTTTATATTCGAGTCTCTGCTGGCTTTTGACCTCGTCGAACTTCGGCTCCGAGTCCATTTGCGGATACATACATCCCCTACGCATCTTTCATCTCAATTGTACCACAGGATGTGCGGTTTAGTCAAATGCAGTTTAGTTGAGAACAGTACGCAGCTCAGGCGGTGAGTATACATGAAAGTTAAAGCTTTTTGCTAATTTTATTGCAGACTCCAGGGTTCCAGCCGTATTTTCGTCATGCAGACTTGTCGAAAATGGAATTTGGTTCTCAATTCGTTCCGTGCAGTTGAAGATCGATCCGGAATCGCGCTTACGGTTACACAAGCAGATGGTCCGCGAGACGATATTTTATAGGCTACGTGGGCCAAGTTCCAACGCGATCTTACATTCCTGGACGCCTTAAACACTACAAGCCAACTATCAAGTAATAAGCGACCCCAGATTCAGTTCATGTCTAGACCATGCAGGTACAGCGGGGATAATGATACTTGGCTACTATTGGCATTAAGATGCGAGCATAGATGAGGCTCTGAACCCGTGCTTGTTTCATATACTGTATACAAGGACATGATCGGAAAACTACAGTAACTACGCAACAACAAGGCCTCCATCAGCACAGCTCTTATGTTGCACAAGAGCCGGCCTCACCGAGACAATTCGCTCTACTATCGGGCGAAGAACGTCAAGCTACGAATTATCGGAATGCCTATCTACTGCCAGATCAATAGAATGCTTGACTAAACTTTCCTGTAGTCTTGCCGGGCAATTATCTGCAGCCACGTTTCGAGGCAAGACCTGGCTGTATCAGTCTACAGAAGCTGGCATGTCGAAGTAAACTGGAGGGAGTCGTTCATTCAACCACCAACATAATCCTCTTGCTATTTTCCAGAGATACTCCCCACTGTAGTCATCCTCGCATTGATGTCTTTGTTCCCATGGCCTAAGCAAAGCCTGTCTGCATCTGTTCGTCAAGCTCTGCCGGTTCGATGTCATCCTGATCGCGGTTGGATGGTTTTAACCCTTCCCCGGTACGATAACGCGGACGCAGCTGTGGCCTTATATGCAGTCCACGCATGATGGTCTAGCTTCGTCCCTCAAACAAGGAACAGTGATGACCGAGGGGAGATATTTTTGAGCGTTTAAGGCCTCCCCTTAAGAGAGCGTCGCATGTGGAAGACGACCAAGATTGCATGACCACTGATGTTCTGAGTAGCACTGTCCATTTGTGTCTAAATTTGGCATGATGCCCATGGAGCGAAGTTGGCTGTTCAGACATCTGGATTAATTCCCTCATATAGCACATCCTCTGCAACTTGGCTCCCCAGTCTCGCGGATCGATTTACACACTAGCCATGCCTGATTGCGCTGAGCCTCTTTATGACCGGCGCAGTAGCGTCTCTGATGCTCAATTGACGACTGCGGCGATTGGAACTATAGCCAATATAGACATGATGGACTCCTTTTCGTTCGGTAATAAGGGTGCCTCGTGAGACGAAGCAAGTGAAAGGGGACCTCAGACATCTTCGAATTGACCTACTGGCCTAACAAACCGGCAATGACAGATTGTTGGATGATGAACATGACACTTAGGCCCTCTCTTGAGCTGCGGCCCTCGTGCAGTATGATGCATCAACCACTGTTGTGTGAAAAGGAGCATACTAACCTTACTACCGTCGGCGTATTCGCCATACTCTAGGCCTTCCAAACTTCTGGCCCCATCGAAGAATCGAAGATTGCATCAAAGCAGTGATCCATCAACCTTCGACCACGTGTCTTGGCTACTGTTTCTTTTTCTTAACTTGACACTGGGCAACGTTAGGACAGCATGCTCACAGACATAGGAAGTTTACCAGTTAGAGACTCCTTTGAGCCTGGTTGAGCCTGCCACCATGTTTCCACCTGTATACCATCAGACTCAAAGAATCTATGCTCAGACCGGGAGCCAAATAAGTCAAGTGGCCTCTTTCGAAGGTCGACGTTATCATCGTTGACCCGCGAATCAGTATATTGGGGGCGAAGGGGTACAGTATTGACGAGAAAGCTCGGAACGGGCATGAACACCGGTGCATAGCTGCTCCAGTCGGACGGGGCCTGGCTAGTGCCCGTCGAGCTTCGCTTTCCTTGCCTCTTTTGCGGCGTATCCATGGAGCTTGACTCGACCTTCACCGGCGTGGTGGAATAGTCTTCGCGGCTCGAACAGCTTCCGAGAGAGCTGCTATCATTTTCTTCTCTCTCATCAGGCAAGTAACGATTGCAACTTATATCATATAGCACCGTCAAGCCACCCCTTGAAAATGAAGAGGAAAAGACGGACCAGCATTATCCCATCTACAAGGGTCCTCTATGGTTTTGATGGCTGCCGGCTGCTCAACTTCAGCGGTCAGTGTTCCTATATCTCGTCAGACGTTGGAGAGAACTTGACCCAAAGCTTCCGGCTCCCCGGAGTGCGCTGAAGAGTCGGCATCTTCGCGACGTCTATGCCATCACGAGGGCTGAATTGAGGCTACAGGCGACCTTCTAGTCACTCCTTCACTGGTCGATATATTGCGGAGGCTACATTTACCATCTCGGAGCGGATTCGGCGTCTGGAAGCTCGACTCCAGAGACTGCTTCAAAAGGCCAGGGGGCAAAGCCTTCTCGCTTTAAAATCGACCAATGTTTATTGGGTACCGATGAGCATGGAGTTAACTTTGCCGAAAGAACATCGCAGGCCTCTGATTGCATATCGCATCAGTCAAACCGATCTCACCCACGAGCAGATCACGTGTATTGGGGATGGGCTCATTGAACAGATGAGCTCGTACAGATTTATGAGTAGCATTTGCCAGCACTTCCTTGTCGTGCTTGCAATGAGGATAAGTTGTCGGAGGAGAACATTCATAGTGTTTGTCGGAACACTGGCCCAAATCGCCTGGTGGGGCATTGCCTGCCGCGAAGGTAGATCCAAAGAGCATGAAAACGGCTTCCTGAAGGGATTTCTGCTTCGCGCGCCTCAAGGTCAGTCATTGGCGCTTACCAGGCATCGAAATTGGCGTTGAAGAACTGCTTTAGAGTGTTTCCCCCCTATCCAATTAGGACGCTTAGGACGCAAACTCTGCTTAGTTATCGAACAAACCAAAGGTACGTCTTCGATAACTGGAGTATCCATCTGTCGACCGACCTTGGGTAGTCGAGGGGCGTGCTACCTACATCGATCGCCTATGGCATGCTCTTTGGACTGACTATTCCCACACACGCGATATAACCTAGTATCCATGGTAGCTTCGACAGTTGCTTCTTTCCCAACGATGAGAACGCTTCTTGTTCGCAAGGAGTATAAAGAAAGCCGTCAGTCTCCAGAAGAAGTAGGAATCTACCCCTTCAGAGCATGATCATTTGTCGTGATAACCTAATATGCTGCTGAATTGCAAATTTAAATACCGAGAATTTATCAGAGAATGGAAAACCGCCTGCTAATCAAAGCTGTCGTTTATGACCTTGCGGACGCAGGTTTCGGGGTAAACGAAAGGTAGGAGGAGGAAGCTTCCAAGCACAGAAGGTATCGATGCAGTCATCCTAAGCGCCTGCTGCGCCATGCAAAGGATGAAAGAACCCGAAGATGTTGTAGCCCTCATACTATAGTTCTCGTTCGGGCATTTCGCAGCGGTCGTCGGCACGTGCCATACCTGGTTCAATACAAGCATTGGTCGTGCGCAAGGCGATAAACGATACAACAAGCCGAAACTTCAGGTATCATAAGCATTCACCCAACGTCGATATCACAGACTGAGTGGCGGAAACCCCATCCCCTTCTCAGTATTAGGGTTTCGACAAGCTTTTACCAGCTCGCTACGACCCGAGTTTCGACAGTGACGGGGAGTGACTGCGGAGCCCAACAGCGCCACGCCTCGATTCGCGGAGTGGAGATAAGCGCGCCGCCAGATTGCCCATCTAGCCTCATTGCATTTAGCCTGCCACGATTTCGGTTAGAGAGTATGATCCTGGTAAGGAAACGCTATGATATTTCGATACAATCTTCGTTTCATGGAATAGTATCCTGGGAAGAGATCCTTTGGATCCTTTTATCCGTCTGGGCTTCTGGTTGGTTGACATGTAAGAATTGCCCTCGCCTAATACCTTCATGCGAAACTCTTCGTCTGCACCTCCGGGGCTAGAACGCGAAGATGAGGGCGAAATCGAATACGCGTCTCAAAATGGGGTAAGGGAAGATGTTTTAACCTGAGTCCGTAAGGCTTAGAGCAGGCTGCGCCGTGAGGAGAGAGACATAAAAAGGAGTGGGATAGTCTGCACTCCTCAGACAGCTACTCACAAGATACATTCCTTTCAGAAATTTCTATTCTTCATTCCCTCATTTAGAGCCTAAGACTCTCATATTTCAAACGAAGCTCCCTATTTATTCATCTATCACCTCACGCCATCTACTTTCAAGTCATCCAAAATGCAATTCGCCATTCTCATAACCCTCAATCTCGCCGCATTCGCTCTTGCCATCCCGACCGCTTTGATAGCCCGCAACGTTGACCCAGCTCTGGTCCCATCTTTCGGCATCAAGGCCGGCACAAGCCCAGATGGCCACGGCAACTGCATCGGCGACAACGGAGTCAAAATTCCCTGCACCTGTCCACCAGACTTGAACACCTTCGTCACGAAGCTTAATGGCTTCCTCAGCGTGGGCAATGCCGATGGCGTGCCAATTACCTTCCCGACCGGCAGCGACAAAGCTAGCCAGAAAGCGCGAATCCAGACCTCTATTATTGTGCTTCAGAATCTTAATGGGAAAGGCGTCGGTTGTCCGGCTGCAGCTACGACGTTTAAGGAACAGTTGAAAGCTTTGGGGTAGGGTGGGAGGCTCTGAGTCGGGGCTGACCCCTTTGTATTTTATCGACTTCTTTTTATTCTCTTTCAACATTTTGTACCCCTTCCTGGAGGAGGGACTTGGTTTCGCATTGCATGGGCTGGAGTTATAAGAGCAACATTTGGGTGGGACCTTTCGTACCGCGAAAGTCGCGATGCGCTGTAGAAGCTTATAAAGGGTTCGGCCTCACTGAGATAAGGAAACAATTGGATGCGAAAATGTAGTTAGAATATATATCGGAGATTGGGCTTGACCTTCCACGTATGAAAATTGTCAAAAGTGTTCGATATTCTTATATAAAGTGAAGTGAATGGATGCATAGGACCAGCCCAAGTAGAGATCAGAGGGCCAAGAAAGAATGATGGAGAGAACATCTTATCGCCAACTTAGATCAATGTGATCTTCTGCATGGGCATCTTACCCATTGCCGGCCAGTAATGATGAACACTATTATCCTTCAATCCTTCAAGATAGAGCGGCGCAACCACTCGAAAAGAATCTTCCTCCTTTCGAAGTATCATCGGAGGTAACTTCTCGTCGGGAAATACGGCGACAACATCACCCACACGAACGGAGTGTGGTGCCAAGCCAAGCAGTCCTGTGGAGAGTCGTAGTACCGCCATATACTCCAGCGAAGAACACATATCAATATGGTTCCTCCAGAAATCACCGACGTAGATGTATTCTAGAGACTGATGCTCCGGAGTATCTAATAAAGGTGCCAGTTCTGGAAGCTCCCTTATGCGATCGTCCCACCTCCGGCGAAACGGGCTATCCAGGTCGACGTGTTGCGTAGGAGGGCTTAGAATGGCATTTCGGTATAGAAGGAGAGTAAAAATGTCCAGTTCGCTTAGAGCAGATTTACTTTCGTAAACAAATGCAGTGAGTAATGAGAGAGTACATGGACCGCTCGCCTCAATAGAGAGTTGCGGAACAGCGAGTGTTCCCTTGGCAAACACAAAAGCTTCGCGTAAGACCCAAATCATCCAGTACTGCAAGATGCTTTCGGAGTGTTCTGGGTACGAGCTTAGCAAGTCTTTGAAAAAGGGGTCAGTAGGAAGTTGATTTCTCGTCCATAGCCAGAATTCTTTTGCCGCGCCGAGCTCTTCTCCAATACGAGGAAAGCTATGTTCGGTCCTGCCCGATATGGAATCAACAAGGAGAGCTTCTGTATAGAGTTTACGACCGTCTTGAGAGAAGGCAATGTCTTGTCTACCCTTTTCAGAGCTATGTTTGACCCATGTAGCTTGAGGATGCACTGTTTCTGCCCAATTCGGAACCCAGGAAGGTTGACTGTCTTCAATTCTTCTTAATCCGTTGATAAGCACGAGGAGAGACAGACTCCTTGTTTGCTTGAACACCTCAATAGTAGCCTCGCGGTAGACTTGGGGCGCCGATTTGGTGTAATCCGGAGGAGGAAGATGTAGGCCTCGTGTAGTAAGGATGCCATGCAGTCCAAAAATCTTGTCTCTTGGATCAGTCGCAAGAAGTGAGCGGGAATGCATGAAAATAACGTCAACGCTTAAGGTCTCATTGAGTACCTTTGACGCAATGACATGATGATGGTAATGAGAGAATGCCGCCCTTGCGTGTTGTATGGGATGAGTAGACGGGCATCGTGTCGCTATGCCATAAATCATAGCAACCCCGATAAGGAATCCGGTGTAGGAGAATTGGACATGCCCTCTGAAAGCAATCGCTTCATTACTAAGTGCCACTTCTTGTAGCACCCATAAACGTTGTTCCCATGGCACACGGCGCGTAAGGATCATGTATAACTCTATACGTGACCATTAGCATTGCTTGTGAATGGAATCAGACAATATGATCACACGCTGCCATACCTGTAGTGTCAACTTGAAAGATAAGTTCTAGCAGATGCGTTTCTAAGCTTGACTCTTGACTGGGTTCGTAATTTATCATTGCATCCCCGAGAGCAGTGAGAAAGGAGAAGCTCTGCACTTCGTCTGGATTTTCTTCGTCCAATGGACCAAGCCATATTAACACTCGGGTCGCTTTGCTATAAATTTGGTCCATCATGGCGACCTGTTGATTTCGTTCTTGTACGGCAATATCAGATTGGTCTATACAGACAGCATCAATCCAGAGTAGCCGGGATTGTTCTTCAGGTAGCCGGAACCTTCGCAAAGCGTCTTCACAGTTTTTCGTGACAAGGAGGCGGTTCCCGTCGCATATCATAGTTCGAGTCGGAGTTTGGCCTCCCCACGCATACGAGATGGCTTCAAAGGGAGATATTTTGTCGAGAGGAACCTCAATGATTTCGCACAAGATGATGGAATCCGGGTCATTATTTCCAAAGACTTTGAGAAGTCTGATCGACTGCTGGCTGCAGAGGGGCGAATGCTTGAAAGTGGCCCTCGTCTTCTCCATTCCCTTTCGCTCTATTGCTAGACATTCGGAGTTTCCGGGCTTGGTAGGTTCCATTCGCCGTTTGTGTCGTGCGAGAAAGTGTGATATTGTATGCATGTAAGCAAGGTCGGGTTGCTGTACGAAATGTGTTTCACAGAGGGCACCCGCGAGAAAACATAGAGGGGCAGATACCTTATTGAATCATCATTTTTTGTAAACAGCTTGAGGAGTTCTATATGCTCGAGGTAGATGGTTGCTTTGGCTGCCTGGCACCCTGTTGTGTTGACCTGAAACGATATCAGCTTGACCGGGGTGAGCAGTTTCGTTCTCTGAAACTTAGTGACAGCAAAACGCGTACCGTACAAGCGCTTCGAGGACGAATAAACACAAACATGGCAAAAGCAAGAATCCCAAATACTTTCAGATCTCTTTCCCGGGTGCAATTGTTTTGTCGAAGGGAAGACGAAGCTCGGCGCTGTTTTAGCCCCCACGATCTTTGGCTGAAACGTGTTTTCGTAATCTCCGATTCAATTTCAAGTGAAGACAGGACAAGTTTGATATCGCAAAAAAGAACCTATAAGGGCAGTTAGGATTTATAGCAGTGGAAAAGAGAGCCCATTCTCAGCTGCTCTTGGTTCTGAGTGGTACTTGGTAGAATATGCAAAGAATGGATAAGGTGCTAAAATGCTGCCAGCCTTTTACAAGCTTAAATTAAAAATAGAATGGTCAACTATTATCTGGATAGCTTATAATAGGTCAATTTCATGTAGGTTTAAATTGATATTGTTAGGATATGTCATGTGGAAGACGAATCATGTGATTTAGCTTTAGGCCCTGAAGGGTTAGTCTAGAATCGTAGCCTCACAGACGAAGTGGTATCCGTCTTCCTTTCACTACGCACACTTCGGCCTTGCACTGTTAATCTGCCCTAATCCTTCTGTCATTGCGAACACATCTCAAGCTGAATAAACCCGTCAGACCCAACCCGACAAACGGGAACCAACCTACCACCGGTAGAGAATGGAGTTTCTTGACAAGGTCTGGCTCGCGGAGCACCCAACTCCCTTCTTTCCATGAAGGGACCTTTCTTAACCTTGTCAGACCCGTAGACCAGTATGGAGCAGGACTTTGATTTGATGATACCCCTCAATCCAATAGCAGTCAACCTGCTTTTCATTTCAAGTTTCTGCAGCTTTTTTGCCGGAAAGGCAAAACCGACGCGAAGCGCAGCTCCAGGCGTCGTTGGCCAGATAGGCTCATTTGCATACGTTGGTGGGTTGCACGACAACTCATGACACCAATAGGGTAGAATCACATAAGGTCAGCAATAGGCTTCTGCGTCTCAGCCTTGTGACCCTTGCCAGCACTTTAGAAAAGAGGGCAAGATTATAAGATGAGGCACTGCTGCTAGGCTTTGCTCCAGGAAACTCTTCAAAGAGATTTGCACAAATCCAAGCTGTAACATGTCCGACTTTGCGAGTATCGCGTACACCAAGATCTTGGCAAATCGAAAGGTTGCTGTCCAGAGGTGCGTTCCAAGGCTCCAAACACAAGCGGACTGCTGGCTAACTTCCCAAGGGCTTCTTCAAGATGGCCCAAGGCATTCAATTTTCTCAGTAATAAAGAACAGGCCATACTTGATAAAGTTAAAGGCTCACATGACTTCGCTCCCTCCGCCTTGCTGTCCGACATTCACGCGAAGAAAGACGAATGTGTTCAAAAACAATGGCATGTCTACGCGAGAGAACTTGAGAGAATTATAGGGCCAAATACTAAAGACTACGATAAAGAACGCGCTTCTGCTATCTTGCGCTGGGTTCTCTTCGCCGCCCGCCCTTTGACAGTCGCAGAGCTTACCCAGTCGCAGCCGAAGCACCTATTTTGTGGGATCTATCTAACGACAAATCAGATTTAAGTTACCCTCTCGACGACTTTCCAGGCAATTGGAAAGAGTCATTCGTAGATGCAGAATATGTCAAGGAATCGATTCAACGTCCCTGTGGTTCGCTGATTGAGCTTCAGAATCCGAATTTGTGGACGACGGACATTGCTCATTTTACGGTTCACTTTATTCATTTCTCTATCAAAGAGTATCTTCTCCAACCAAGCGCCACGGGACATCCCCCAGCAGAGATGCTATATTTGTCCGATTCCCATATTGAGAATGGTCAACTGGCGACACTTTGTCTGAGATACCTTTGCTTCGATGTCTTCGGGGATAAGAAGTATGACAACGAAGCGCATAAAGACACCGCAGATGACTCTCCTACCGTGCTGGGTCCAATCAATCATGATCCTCCTGACCACAAGCCAGACATCGAAGACATTTCTGAGCACTTGAAAGAATGGATCCTCGTGAACAAGCCGACGAGCCCTTCCGATTGTGAATCTGGTACTGCTTCCTTGGTGACCATCGAAGCGTACGACACTGAACTTGAAGAACGGTTACGTATCTATCCCTTCTTCCAATATGCCGCGCGATTCTGGTATAAGCATGCTCGTAGCCGAAATGCACCGTCTCCAGAAATAGTGGAGTATGCTTACAAACTCTTGAATCCAGCGAATTCGAATTGGAAAATCTGTGCTAGTATGATTGAAGGAGACCTAGTGTATATGGATAATCGGTACCGACCCTCAAAGGCTCTCACATCAAGTCCCGTATACTATGCATCACTCCTCGGCCTTGTAGAAGTTGTCGAGGCTCTGCGTGTACAAGGAGAAGACTTGAAAGCCGAGGGCGGTCTGTACGGATTTCCATTGCAGGCGGCAATCGTCAATTCACATGTCGAAGTTGTCAGATATCTGCTGGAGCACGATGTAGACGTTGAGCAGGATGGAGGGCATTACGGTTGTGCCCTCATCGCAGCTGCGGCTCGTTCTTCGACTGCCACGGTTCAACTCCTTCTCGATGCTGGTGCAGACCTCACTTCCACGACGAAATATTCGTGGTCGCCCTTACACTACGCCTGCAGACGCGGATCGCTTGATATGGTCCATCTACTTGTCGGAAAGGGACTGAGTTTATCGACGGTGGAGGATAGTGAAGAGAGCCCGCTTACGTGGGCAAGTTCATCAGGTCATTACGATGTTGTACAGTGGCTGCTGAATCACGGTGCTAGTGCTACCGGGGGAAAAGGCTCAGATTCGCCGCTCTTAGCCGCTTGCTTCCAAGGACATGATGATATCGTGAGACTATTACTCGATCGTGGAGCTTCGTTGATTCCGAGGAGCCTTAAAAGCGAACCAGAAACGGCATCCTTTGATACGGGCACTGATAGTAGAACAGATGCGCAAGACACTTTATCGAAACTATTAAACCTCCTTGCGGGTCATTGGAGTGGCTTTTACACGTATATATACGCCGGTAAAAACCAAGACCCTTTTGGGTTCACTATTAAGGAGGACCTTCTCTCAGCAACCGCTCAAGGCATTACATTCACGGCTACCGGCGAAGATCCTCCTGGACCATTTCATATCTTTGGACTCGCTGCGACAGATTGCTCGGTATGGTGGTTGAAATTGTACAAGAAGCATGGATGGCTATATCACGCTGAGCTCGATGTCGACCAGGAAAGAATTGAGGGCACATGGGGAGGGAGCGATGGGGATTATGATGGGACTTTTGAGCTCAAAAAAGCCGTCCAGACCACTTAACTTTCCTTGCTTACAGGACATGCTAATCTATTTGGAGAAAACATTCTTGGAGTATGCCAATCGAGCTTCAGTCTGCTTCAATGTTGTCAGCTCAACTTCCAATCATTAATACTTTTCTTTCCACACCTTCTTTTCGAAGTGCGCCATCCTATTCTGCAACACTGCGTTGAAGAGTAATTCTTCTCGGGGTAGTAGAAAGGTAATTTCGGAGTGACCAACGTAAGCTAAGAAAAGGACCGCGGGCGCCGAGAAGCATCATTTCGTACCGCCTTTCCTTACAACGTTTGTTCGAGGCTCCCTAAGTTCAGCCAGCATCATTCGAGTGCGATCAGTATACGTGTCTTTTTAGCATTTTGCCATACTTCAGGATGAACCTCGCAGATTGATAGACGCTGGGCACGGTTCTTGTGCCACCGGACTAGCATGACATGGTTCCTTCGTGCCAATACTGCTGATAGCATTCGCTCGTGTCACGGCTACCCTTCTCGAAATGGCATATACCAGGGCTGTCGCTGCTTTAGACCCCACCCAGTATAATATTTAGAATGAAGGGCAAAATGCGCAAAATACCTACTACTAGTCTATCCAGCTATCCGTCTGACGCCGTGCACCAAATACACTCTATGATTCCATCTATCACTTACGAAAGATATCCATCCTCACCATCCCCCACTCAACCCCCCCGCCTCCTTAACCAGCTCCTGTCCCTCACTATTCTCTAACTTCACTTCACTAATCGTTCCCTGGGCATCCATAGCTAAACACAAATCCCTAACCTCCCCTTGCGTATCAGCGCAGTAAACCAACCATCCCACAGCAATCAGCACCATCTTCTTGATCTCGACACTCTCCTCCGCGCCCAGGATCTCGAGAAGCGAAGCCAAGAGCTCCACTTGTTCGGATTCAGGAAATTCGGTCTCATGGTGGGAAAAAGAGGATGGTGAAGAGTGCCCATGAGCTTGCATACGGACTTTGTGGTTTGCACCTGACAGGTTTAGAGCCAGTGTGGAGGCTGAAGCGCGGAGAGCGGTGTGCTTCTCGTCCAATAAGGCCATTGTGAGTAGTGTTATCAAGTTGGACGACAGTGGCGGGGAAAGGAGGTGAGGGATGAAAAGGTGGGAGCTGAAAAGATTACATGCGAGGTGGAGGGCTGTGAGGCGAAGGCTATATGGCGCTTCTCCACCGAGAGAATTAACGTGGTTTAGAAGGTGGGTGATTGTTGTAGTAGAGTCGGAGGAGGTCGAATGTTCTTCAGCGAAGAACCCTGCAACGCGGGGATCGGTGATAGCTGTACGGAGGAGATCGAGCGCTGTGAAGAGAAGGTCTGCCGGGAGGTTCGACGTCGCTGATTGTAGGAATTTTGCGAAGGATGGAAGATTTGGCAAGGGTGCTTCGATGGCGCCAGACTTTTCTTTGGTGCGGATAAAAGTTACTATGGAGGAGACAGCTGGGTCTTTCCCGGCTTCGCCCATCTTCGCAACCACTTTGTCTAATGGGGGAATCTTGGGATATGTAACTGGCCGCAGGCTTTGTCGGAGGAGCTGTGGCACGTTGCGGGATAGATGCGGATGTGGAGGGAAAGCGGAGTTTAAGAGCAGTTGTACATTGCTCCGCAGCTTTCGCTCGTCGGCTCCGCTCCACTCGTCCTGCTTTTGACCTTTGAGAAATGTCATGAACGTGGGAGTAGCTCGGACATTGTATTTAGCTGATACTTCGTACGCATTGTTGATATCTACTTTGATGAATATACATTTTTCGACAGCTTCACCGGCTAATTCCTCGTATGCTGGATATACGATTTTACAAGGCGCGCAGGTCGAGCTGGTGAAAAATATCACAGCGCAAGATTTGCTTCCGAGATCTAGGAGCCTTTGCACCTCACGAAGAGCTGTGACGCTATGGACTATACCCAATGAGGTTGTTCCTGGATGCGAAGTTCCGTTTGTGGCTTTCGGTTGGGAAGTGGTGGGTGCAGGAGGAACTCGCTGCGCCGGGACAGGAGCTTGGGTGATGGACCGCATAGAGCTGTCGATCTGGGTTCTGAGCATATGTCCAAAGGGTGTATTGAGCACGGTCTGGGGAAGGGAGGTAATATGCGACGGGATGCCTTTTCCAACGAGGAACATAGCAAAGTCGTTGGAGCTAAAATGCGGTTAGGTATCCTTCCTCCTAGACAAAGCATATGGTGAACTCACAAATTATTGCAGTTATGCAAAAACAGGTCGTAAGACTTCCGAAAGTCTCATTAGCCATCATGGTCTTCAGCGAGCTTGGGTAAGGCTCACCTCTGCCGTATAGATCTCCTTCAACGACTCCAAGTATTCCAATATAACTTCTATGGGCAGCGCAGTCTGACCCATAGGCACGATCTCCATAGGTTGCCCATGATGCGTAGTTCCCGGATAGCATGTCTGTACACCAGCCCCAAAGAAATATTCGATTCCTCCAAAAACAAGTGATGTGTGGTAGACGGCATCTAGTAGCGGAGGTTAGCTCTCCGTCGGTTCGTAAGCTCGGCATGAAGCTGCTATACCAATGTGAGTCCCAAGGAATTGCATCGACAGCTATAGCCTTGTTGTCAGTCATAATCTAGAGTTAAGTCTTGGCGGAAAGTGTACCTGTCGAGCTAATCCCTAGGATAATGTCAGTTCGACTCTTAAGTGCAGCGGGTTTGCGAGGCATAATTCACCTTGGAGAGATCGTAAACATAGAGTTGTACGTTCATGGCGGAGAGGTTTGTTTGCGGAGTTGTCGCAGCATGTTGAAGTTTTGAATGGATGAGGGTGGCTGACCTTAGGCAGATGATTTGACGCGTTCAGAATGTTCCAGAGACGTGAAGTCCGAGAGTGGCGGTGGTGGCGCATGACGTGCGAGAAAGCACCCCGGGCGTCAAATTCACGAGGTGACTTCAAACCACACATCCACTGTTCATCACAGTTGCAATTATACACAGCAATTGGGGATAATAAAGATTGTACTCCTTTTCTACATAATCCATCTTCATCATGAAAAGATGTCCCCTCCGCCACTCACAATTCTGGGGGTATGAAACCCCAGAAACAGAGTCACGCAGGCATCGCCGTCTAGAGGTAAGAAGACAACGATGGATCGATCTTGCTTCCCTGTCCACACTCGCCTACCATGGTGAAAAAGAACGACGAGCTCTAGCTTAATTGGAAGCGGGTAACCCACAAGTATCCGACAAGAAACCCCACATAGAAAGGACAGTATTGCTAAACCCACGGATGCCCACGATGACCCCTCCAGCACACAGACTTCCTGGAAGCACAGAGAGCCTGTTCCATGCCAACTATGGGTGGTTGACTTTTCTCCATGGGTAACGTGTTCCATTACTGGTGTCCACACTAGCCAGCGAGGAATCATGGAGATGGCGATGGAATGGGAGTGCTACTCGCCGAAAAAACCCAAGGAGGACGCGAAGATGATGTATTCGGAAGGTTCCCACGCTCCGTTTCGACCATTTCTATCCTCTGCAAAGTGGTTCGTCGACAGGAGGGAGTCTTAAGGGTGTGAACCAACAATACTACTCCTTGCGACCACGATGCCAGTCAATACTCAATACCACTTCTGAGTATACTTTTCTGCGGGCGTAGCTCCAATGGTATGAAGCACAGCCAGTGAAATGCAGAGCTCTGGCCATCAGCAAGACTGGCTACCAAAGACAATTGCGAGCCTGAAGGGCAACCTAGTAGGAAACCAATCATCTCTCCAAATTGAGCAGAGGCGTGCGCATGCGATGACACAAAGGGCGCATTCCGCTTGGGACGACAGATGATTCTTTCTGGTGTGCCTTGGCAATCAGACTTGAAAGCTTGACGCAAGTTGCGTCGCCTTGAAGAGCTGATGGCTTGCCGTGCAACTCCAGTACATCTTTGACAGACTCATTGGTATTCTCTCATTCAACAGTCCAAGTGTCGGGTCTCCGCGTATGATCACTGAAACCACACTTGTTGTCTCGAGAAGTTGAGTGCGTCGACATTGAAATATTTTTCGAACGTTCGGCAGAGATGACGTCTCCCTCCTCGCCCGCCTCATCGAGTTTGATACTCGTCAGGGTAGGCTGGCAGGATGGTCAATCTTCTGCTCGACCTGCTCGGTAATCATTGGTTGGTGCCAAAGGGTGCCTCTGAGTAAAACATGCCAAGGACCTTGAAGGTCTATCAGGACTCCGTAAGGAGACCAATATCTGCTGGCTTCTTCCTCCAGGTTCAGAGTCAAAGGAACGACAAAAACAGTGACTCTTACCCCGGTGTCGGGCGATACCGCCTACTACAGAGGGCCTATCACGCTACTCATGCCCTTCGAGCTAACAAATTAGTTTTCGCAGGCGAGATGCATGCAGAAACTGATTTTATCAGCCGGAAGAGCCCAAGTAACCCAGCGGAGGATCCAGCTTAGGTCTTGCGAATGGCGTATTCTTCTGGGCGTACCAAGGGGTGTCTCTGAGAGCAAAGACTCCATCCTCGGAGCACCCGGTTCTTCATTGATATTTGCGGGTCACGGCGAAGGAGCCCATCATTCGCCGGAGCCCATACATTGTTTTGGGTGTAGTTCGCAGCTCCGCTCGGTGCGCGACCAGGCCATGTGGCTCTGGGTACGTACTTCACACGCCAAGTTCGCTGGACCTCCATCCCGTATTATTTTGGTTCCAAGACTGTCTGCTATGCTCACTGGGTGAGCTATGCGAGTATGCCTCATTCCCAGTTATCTGTTGAGTGTCCACCAGCTTTTCTGCAAGATGGCTGCCAGTGTTTTTGTCGCTGGATTCGCACCCATTGTGTCTGCAAGAAGCCTGCCCGATTGTCTGGACAAGTCCGGCACCGGGATTGCCCTCGGTGCCTACCCTCGGGTCTGCAGCTGATTGATTGCTGAATGTCTGCCTGCATCTGCTCGCTCCGCACCTGATTGTTTGGGTTGTCGGGTGGCCTCCTCTGGGATCCGCACACCTGCTCGTTGGTTGGCGAGGCGTCAGTCCGAGGTTCTGCTGGTCTGCATTGCTTCTGCGTGGGTGTTTGCCAGTTCAATGCTGGATCTCATCTGCTTCTCGGCCAGGCGTCTGAACTCATTTGTCTTTGGGGATAAACCCCGTTATCTGTGGACCGAAGTCCGAACTTCTTTGGGGCCTAGACCCGAACAACTTTGGGTATGACAGCCCCAAGTCTTTGGGTATGAGAACCCTAAGTCTTTGGGTGTGTGAAAACCCGATTTGTCTGCGGGAGTGAATCCCTAACTGCATTGGGCGTGAGAGCCCATAACATCATTGGGTGTGAGCCCGTGACGTAAAACGCAAAGCTCCTGCACGAGTATACTAGGACAAGGCAAGGCTTCTGGATGGCGGAGGGGACAATAGGAAGTGAAGAGAGATCCAGTCTCTCGAAGGTAAATGGTCGCTCAACGACACAAGAGTGCGGACGAAAAGTCAATATAGATCAAGCCATTGAAGGCAAAGAGTGTGAAGAAGTGAACCCGATGAAATGAGGATGGAGCAAGTATTTATATGATGAAGGAGTGTGTCGGTGCCAGGAGGAGAGACGGAGCGAGGAGCAAGGGAGGTTGGGTGTAATTTCAACCACGACGCGAAGTGTGCGCCAGCGCTTGTCTGATTTGGGCGTTGAAGCGTGTCTTGGCGATAATCATCACGCTGCACAGACACGAACAAGGATCGTTTGTGAAAGCAGTGAATGTTTGTGAAGTTGTACGCAGCATATAGTTCTACAACCCTCTCCTTTTCTTTATTCAGTATCTCAAGATGGTAAGCAGCCAGCCCCAACTATCCAACCCTCAGCTCATACATTCGTGACAGCCACCAAAGCGTCGCGCTGCAGCGCCCTCCAAAGCCGCCGTCCCCGCCAAACGACCGTCCAAGCTCGCAAAAGCGAACAACCTGACCGCCAACCAGGAAGCCGAAATACGAGAAGCATTTAGTTTGTTTGCGATACGTCACCCAGAGCATGATGAGAAGGAGGGAGTGCTACGCACAGAAGATGTGCGGCGATGTCTAATGTATTCAACCCCAAGCATTTTACAGGAACGCTGTTGCAAGAGCCACGCTGATGAGATTCCTCAATAGATCTCTTAACCTCAGTCCTTCTCCCTCCGACATCCCCGAAATTATCTCCACCATCGATCCTACAGGGTCCGGCTTCGTACCCTTTGTTCCTTTTCTCGAATACGCCGCAATTGCAATCCATTCGAAGGACTCCGATGAAGAATCATCCGAAGATGAATACAAGGAAGGGCTTTCAAACACTGCAGAAGTTCGAACCGCGTACTCACTCTTCACACGTGGTGGACCTGGTCCTATAACCCTTGCGCATTTGAGAAAAGTAGCGAAGGAGCTAAGAGAAGATGTGCCGGATGATGTTCTCAAGGATATGATTAGGGAGGCAAATGGAGGGGTGGCAGGGAAGAGGGATGTTGGGGGCGTGGGCTTAGAAGAATTTGAGGGCGTCATGAAGAGGGCAGGAGTGTCTTTTGGATGAGATAACAGACTCACGAACGTGAAAAATGACTTCTGTTTGTATATTGTGCGGTATGGTATTCGGGGTGATTGGAAGGGCATCAATGTAGGTGTCGCGGTGTCTGGCGTTGTTGAATTAGCGTAGGGAATATACCCGGGTTTTTGTCTCTTCAAATGATACCCTCCTTTGCACGACCCCAGAGCCGGTGTTTTGAACAGACTATCCATGGAATGTTTTCCCACCATATCATGCCCTGGCCTGCACCAGCTTCAATGCAACAAGTACCATAACACCCATCATAAAACCCAATTAGTTGCCTGCTCTATACCCCAGTCCTAAGAAATCTACTCACCACAATTCTGAACTTCAACTCTTGACAAAATAGTGTATTCTGTACGAAGAGACGAAAAGTGAAGGAGAAGCTTCATTGGTAGAAAGCGCATTCACGGCTAAAGATGTGAAGTAAATAGTCCAATATCCATAAGTATCATTCTTAGGCCTAAATGGAAACAACAATGCGGAATCAAGGTGGCGAACCATAGAACCAAATAATCTTATTTCGACTACTTTCAGCAGCAAATGGTTGAAAGATGGCACGATTACGAAAAGACGGTGATGGGTTCGTTGAAGTGGCGATGAAAGCACGGGCTGCAGATGAGGCTCACGTTGCAACAAAGGGGTCCACGCCAAAAAATCCCTATCTTCAATCCTCCGTACGCTGTCCAATTCCACCAATTCCTTCCCCCATTTTTTATTTTATTTTTGCGACAACTGGTCACAGCTAATCGCTTGAGCCACAGTCATCCGAATGTGCTGAAGAGGATCGTGATCTCCGCCATATGTCCAGTGGTGTTGACGTCCGAAGACGTCCAGGAATTTGGTCATATTTCAGCTTCAGCTCTGGTCCTCGACGACGCACATCTGTGTCTTTACCACGCAATAACCCGACGAAAGATCCTTTTGAAAAACCAGATCGTCATTCTTCTGGACACAGATCGAGCGGGTCAGCCAGCTTCATGAACGATTTCAAGAACGCGGGGATGAACCAGGGGCAGAGGACGCGATATTTGAAGGTTGGAGGGATACTAGCATTCCTGTGCTTGATTTTCTTCTTTTTTGCACCTAGGGATAGAATTGGTGGTGGTACGTTGTCTTATTCTACAGCGAGTTCTGCATGTTTCGTGCTGAGTATATCCTTCAGAATCGGGTCCATTCCCAGGCGGCGATGTAGCCTCCGATCCCTCTCTTGCAACAGCAAAATGCAAGAAATCGTATTCCTCCACTAAGCCTCTCATCCAATACGCCCTCATGGTCGATGCTGGCAGCACTGGTTCCCGTATTCACGTTTACCGGTTCAACAATTGCGGCCCTACACCTGAGCTCGAGGATGAGATATTCAAACAAACGGAGAAGAAGGAAGGTGGCTCAGGACTCAGTTCATACAAGGAGGATGCTGAGGGCGCAGCCAAGAGTTTAGATGTTCTTTTAAAAGTCGCCATGGACAACGTTCCAGACAAAATCAAGAAGTGCACACCCATCGCCGTCAAAGCAACGGCTGGCCTCCGCAAACTTGGCCCTGAGCTTAGCAACAACATCCTAAAAGCCGTTCGCCACCGCCTCGAAACCGAATATTCATTCCCGGTCGTATCAGAAAAGCACGGAGGTGTTGAAGTCATGGACGGAAAAGATGAGGGTGTTTACGCCTGGATCACCGCCAACTACCTCCTCGGAAAGATCGGCGGCCCAGACAAGACCCCAACCGCTGCCGTTCTCGACCTCGGAGGCGGTTCGACCCAAATTGTTTTCCAACCAACTTTCAAAGGCGCCGCAGACGGCGGCATGCCGGAAAAACTCGCCGAGGGCGACCACAAATACAATCTTACCTTCGGCGGTCGCGATTTCGACCTATACCAACACTCATACCTGGGTTACGGACTCATGGAAGCCAGGAATAACATTCACACTGTCGTTATAAACGCCACCTACGAGGAGAACAAATCCAGCGAATCGCGAGCTTGGCTTCAAAAGGACATTTTGAACCCTTGCATCGCACCGGGAATGCGCAGGGAAGTTGAAGTGCACCTTGGGGAAGGCCACCCTCTCGGTGCCTCAGTGACCGTAAATATGACCGGACCTGCAGAAGGCTCTCCAACTTCATGTCGCGGTCTTGCAGAAAAGACTCTTCAGAAGGACGCTCAATGTAAAGTGAACCCCTGCGCCTTCCGCGGCGTTCATCAGCCTTCTTTTGAGAAGACGTTCAGTCGTGAAGACGTCTATCTCTTCTCCTACTTCTACGACCGCACCCAGCCGCTCGGTATGCCTGAGTCATTCACTTTGAGTGAGCTAAAGGATTTGACGCATCGGGTTTGTGACGGCGAAAAGAGCTGGGATGTCTTCCACAGCGTCGAGGGTGCGTTGGCCGAGCTGAGGGATCGACCAGAACACTGTTTAGATTTGAATTTCATGTTGGCACTGCTTCATACAGGATACGACATGCCCCTTGATCGCGAAGTCAAAATCGCGAAGAAGATTAAGGGTAATGAATTGGGTTGGTGTTTAGGTGCTAGGTATGTCGTCTTTTCTCCCCTCCCTACTCCTAGCCTTGCACTCTTACTGATGAACACAGTCTGCCGCTCTTGAACCAGGAATCGGGCTGGAAGTGCAAGATCAAGGACGTCACGTAAACTGTCTGTAATGAGATGTGAGTTGTTCTTGATATGCATTGGATTGGCGTTAGAGAAGGTCCAGGTTCCTTTTGTTTGGCGGACTGGATGACACGCATCTAGGTAGAAGCACTTTAGATAATTCTCATATACCAAGCATCTTCTAAATTTCATGCTTTTGCAGCTGGAGTGAACAATAAGTGCCGACCTGCGACCTAAATCGCGAATCTATCCACAGGCGGGTGCTACGACCAATGAGGCAAGAATTTCCGATAGTCTACATCATTAGCAACCACATAGCTTCCGGACCTCCAAAAATTCTACCACGGACAGGATGACTTTCAAAATTTTGAAGCAGCGAGGTCGAAAGCGTCTTTATTCCAAGGAGGACCAGGATCAAACAATTGCACAGGATTAGGATCAGGATCAGGATCAATAAACTAAGAGGATCAGCATCAACCAATCCGGACGATCCGGTCAAATAAGCAAGCTGTGAAAAGAAAATCGACCCGCAGACCTCAGAACCACTGCCTTTAGCAAGACAGCTGCACACGGACGATGATGCATATGGACGAAGAAAAAGCGACACCTCACACAAAAGAACAGGGAAACTTATCCACTGCTCTTGAGAAAGATGCAAGAAGGGTTCCCGCTCCTCTGCCCGATCTACTACCACTCTCTTCAGGTCCAATCACAGGCCCTTCAACTTCAATATGGCAGACTCTGAAAAACTGGAATACCGGTTTCGAAGCCCTCACCGGCCTGGAATCCCGCGGTATAGCTAGAGTTCCGGAATCAGAACGAGAAGAAATCACGTCCTCGTCTTATTTGCAAATAGTTCTGCTATGGGTCAGCTGCGATTTGACGGCGAACGGTATCACACTGGGTATGCTGGGGCCGCTGGTTTTCCGCTTGAGCTTTAGGGATGCGGCACTTTGTGCTGTGTTTGGGGTTTTGATAGGGTGTTTGGGACCGGCGTATGTATGTACTTGGGGACCTAAGAGTGGTAATAGGACCATGGTGAGTCATGAGGAATTTGTTCACTCTGCTGCTACGAGCCTGTGCAACTCTGCCTTCATGCTTCAATGTACAAATCCATTCACTCAGAATGCTTTCTCTGCCTTCTTTTCAGATCCGTGCCATCAGAGCAATCCTCTAACTCTATTCTCCTACAGATTGTGGCACGCTATTTCATGGGATACTACCCTAGTAAAATATGCTGTCTTCTAAGCATAGTCATAATGCTTGGCTACGGCACCATAAACTGCATCATAACTGGACAAATTCTCACGGCAGTTCAAGGCCACGGCATGTCGCTTGTCGTAGGCATCCTCATCGCAGCCGCCATAACTCTCGTCGTTGCCGTCATCGGCATGAAAGCCTTTCACACCTATGAGCGCTATGCCTGGCTTCCACAAGTTCTCATCTTATTCATTCTTGTCGGCAGCGCGGGAACCCAGTTCAATACAACGAACCCTTCGGTTGGGGATACGAGCACAAGAATCGGACATCGGATTTCGTTCTTATCATTGTGTCTATCGAGTCCAGTAGCATGGGCGGCCTGCGCAGCGGATTTCTTCGTTTACTATCCTTCTAAGTTGTCCAAGAGATCTCTATTCGTCGCGTCTTATGTTGGCAATATCGTTCCCTTCAGCTTCGCCTATCTCCTCGGTATCGGTCTCGCGAGCGGCGTATCCAGCAATCCCGATTGGGCAGCTGCCTATTCCAACTCCCAAGGCGCGCTCATTTTAGCCGGGTTCTCTGGCCTCAAATCCTTCGGATCTTTCTGCGGCGTCATTCTTGCACTCGGTACCATCGCCGACAACATTGCAGCAACGTACTCGGCCGCCCTAGTCTTGCAAATGCTAGATCGACGCGTTGGAAAAGTGCCAAGGTGGGTATTAACGTGTGTCATTGCCGCGGTATTTACGGCTTGCGCACTTGGCGGTCGAGAATATTTATTTGAGATCTTCCAGAACTTCTTGGCGCTTATGGGATACTGGACCGTATTCTTTTCATGCATTGCTTTAGAAGAGCAGATCCTTTTCCGCAGCGCTCGGCATAAGCGTGCTCGTGCAAGAGCGGGAGAAGCTCAGGAAGAGAGCGAGGATGATGATGGGTATGTCTGGGATGCTTGGAGTGATCCGAAAGCGGTGCCGATAGGCATTGCTGCTCTCGCCGCGTTCCTGATTGGATGGGCTGGCGCTGTAGTTAGTATGGATCAAGTGTGGTATGTTGGGCCGATTGCAAGAATGGTGGGGAAGGATGGAGCAGATCTGGGACTTTGGGTTGGAGCTGGGTGGACGCTTTTGACATTTCCGCCATTGAGGATACTTGAGCTGAGGTGGATTGGCCGTTAGTAGGTAAAAAAGGTCACTCTTTCCCATATCATCTTGTATACGAGCCAACTTGTTCGACTGACAGAACAGGGCAAATACTTGGCCCAATCATATACTGCCTTCCGTAGGGCACTGATGCCGCTATTCACACCAGCAAACTACCCTCCATGCCAAGCTCTACTTCGACAACTCTCATTTTGCCGCCATCGCCAACACCTCTCCCATTTTCTTCTCTACCGCATCTCGGAAACCCAACAACGCCTCAGACCGCTGTGTCTTCCACTCTCCTAAAACTATCACATGCACATTCTGCGTTCCAAAATTTCCAGGCACCAATGCCGCCTTCTCCGTAGCTACAAGGCTGGTGCAGAACTTATCTCCCGCTTGGGTTTGGTGCACGATGCATATCCGATGGACTTGTGGGTTGAGTCCGTAGATATGCTCCGCCAGGAAGACTAGGTTGTCTGGGAAAGATTGAACTCGGTTAGTCGCGTTTCCCGCTAAGCTGTCTTATAAAGGCTCTTTTACTGCAAGGGTTAGGGAACATATCGGAGCTCCAACTTACAGATCAGTGTATCTCGCTCGGCCTCCCGCAACTCGTCCTTGTCTTCTGGGACTTCGTCATCCATGATCTTGTAAAGCTGTTCATCTAGGGTCTCTTGGTTCTCGGTTGATGTCCCCATCTTTGTTGAGTTGACCTTATGTTGTCCTTAGGATGGCCAGAAGGTGAGTAAGTTCAACGACGCCTTCTCATCGTTAGACGGCCGCCGTTTATACTTTCGCTAGAACAAAGACCATTTCAGAGCGAAACAATCTGATATGGTTTTCATGCGCGAGCAAATAACCAGCTCGTATGCAAACTTCGAAGAACTTCCATCGAAGGCAGAGACTTACTTCCAGAACATGAGTCGAGCATTGGGACTTTCGTTTTCTTGCACCTTCTACCCTTTTCTAATTCAATATCACTGTTCATGTATGACTGGCATATTTTTGGGCACGATTACCGAAGGCTGATATCGAACGATCCCAAGTATCGCATTCTTCAACGCGAATCGAAGTAAGCCTCCATTTCTCCTTTCACAGTGGATAAATTACTCCATCTTGACCATAAATTCAACTGCTGATTGCCACTGAATTTGGTTGCATATACGATAGGCCAATCGTCAACTTTCCTCCATGTCTACTGATTTGACTATTCCAGTCCAGTCTCAACGTCTCATGCTCTACCTCTATATTACTCGCTTGACCTCTTTCTCAACAGCATCCCTCAGTCCATGAAGAACGAACCTCCGATCATAGACAGAGTTGCCGCTTACTACTCGCAGGAATCCAGTCTCCTCCATATCGATGACTGTGATATGATAGCCTTCCTCTTCAGTATTCCCATCGTCGTCCTTTACAATCACCATATCGATATTGTACGGTTCTGGAGAGTATGGGCATTTATACTTGACGAGAAAGCTGATGTTCACTACTGGGCGTGAGCTTTGACTTAGGGGAGTGGAGTATGTTGAGAAGCTGCTCAAGAGACTTACGGGCCAACTGGTTAATCTCTCCTGGGTGAGCATGTTGTCTATATTCAGGAAGGTTATGAGATCTCGGAGACGGAAAGAAACAGGATCAACAAAGTCTTGGGGCATCGTTTACGGGTGGTCGGATGGAACATCAGTATGATCAATGAGATAGCTTTAAAGTCTAGGCTTCGCTCTGGCCATGGCTTATTAAGGTATGTACTTTGCATATTGCTGTTGAATGACAAAGAAGAGTTTCCCAATACAATCGCCTTTGAAACAGGTTTGATCATCGTGCTAGAAGCGTCTTTCCCTTTCCCATGAATCTCTAGACCTAACGGGAAAAGCACAGATTCACTGGGCCCTTGCCCCCCGGTCGGCACATCTACTCTCGTGCCAACTCCTGCCACCCGAACACCTTATCCCTCAAACACAATTCCACGGTATCTCGAAGTCCTTCCAACACCAGTCTACGATCTGGCCGAGAATTCCCACGAATCAGAAGTCTGCGTTGCTTCGTCGGGTTTACACTGTGAATACAGACTGCAGCTCGATGCCCGGGGTTTATGTCCTCAAAGACGAGGATCTCAACCTGGTTCGGATTGGCATCAGGGCCAAGTCTTTGCTTGACAAGAAAACTTATGTTTACTATAAAGATCAGATCAAATCTATGTCGAAGGGGTTGGCTAGTCATGGATATACTTACTGGCTAGCTGATGGATCTCTTCTTTGGATAGGGCGCTAGCTACAGTCATCATCTCCCCCAAATGCGCGTGCATTGGATCGAATGTGTCCATCTGTGGTGACATTGTTGTTGGTCGTATCAGGTGGCCAGGAAGTGGGATTCGTGGTGGAGTTTGATTTATGTTGGAGAAAGATCCGCATTTTA
Organism: Hysterium pulicare CBS 123377; assembly: GCA_000467715.1. Taxonomy (NCBI): domain Eukaryota; kingdom Fungi; phylum Ascomycota; class Dothideomycetes; order Hysteriales; family Hysteriaceae; genus Hysterium; species Hysterium pulicare. The sequence continues at coordinate 105,445 of AJFK01000597.1, forward strand.
TCTGAAGATCACAAAGCTTCAAGAATGTTCTAGGAGATAAAGAAGTGTATGACCATCAAGGACTGAAACACTCTGATTGGGACACTGAGCAAACCTCTTAATTGGTGGTCTAGTTAATCCAACCGCAGGGAATCAAGTTAGCAAATCTAGCAATCAGAAGAAACCGCAAGAACCAGCTCCACAGCACTAATCGCACCACAAGTATTCTCCCGGTCGCAGTCTTCCAGGCCGTCAAGGAACCCTCAGACCAATTCCGCCACTTGTATGCCGACGTATAAGTTCGGCTTTTTATCCACAGCCCGAACCAGATCGTGAAACGCAGCTTTCCCTTCCTAGCCACTACCACTTATCAGTACCCGGAACCTCCCGGCGGCCTTGCCGTGAATGACAACCGAGACCTTGCACCTCTTTCAGCCTTCACGTGATGTACCATAGCAAGCTAGAATCTGGACTAGCCTTGGATCAACATCAAGGCTCATATGCTGCTTGATGAGGAAGCTTAAGCCCGCTATGCGCAATCGTTAGTGGCGAAATGAGATTGTGGAGAAAGATTAGACTTACTTGCGAGATGGTCGTTGTCAATAAGCGGTTGAGAGAGCGCGGTTTTGGCTGACAATATTAGGCATGGGGGGATCTGCATTTAGAACACAGTCTGAGGCTTTCTAAATGTGGATTATGCTGCATGCATTCTGTACTCTGCTAATCAAGATGCTTCACGTCCAAAAGTGGTTCTGAATTCCGAGTATAGCTACTGTGACATATACCAAACGACTTTCGTGTTTCAACATACATTTGACAAGGCAGCATTACAGAGCGTGGTAATAGTACAGGACTGGGAATCAAGCAGGTAAGGCTGGAAGCGGGACGCTCATTCACTTCTTTTCCCCAGGTTTAGGGTCATCATTCAATACGAGCAGTGTTCTGCTTCCACAGAAGCGTCCAGGGCCAACTACTCTCTTGACCTCGTGGTACGATCCTTTAAGATTACTACTCGATTCATCTGCAGCGGGCTTCTCACCCGTCTCATCCCAACTCCAGACCTTCTCTATAACCTCATCTCCGGGCTTCTCTCGCCTTCGTGGGTTGCGGTAAGGCATGCCAATCAAGTGGTTGAGTAGATTGTGCACGACGGCATATAGACGTTCCACGCGCCGGGTGTATGGGAGCCAGCTAAGAGTCCGCGAATCGTAAGCAACGCGGATGTAGGGATTGGTGAGGATACCAGAATCTGTCCTGATATCGCGACCATGTCGAAGGTAGGTGAGGTCTGCGTGGATGAGGCAGCACTCGGATGCATCCCAAAAAGGATCTTCTTCGTAGCGGAAGCGGAGGGGCGAAATGTTCAGGGCAGTGGAGTTGTTGGAGTCTTGTGTACCAGGGGATAGCGTTCCTGGTTGAGTTTCAAGGAACCATTTGGCTTCGAATGCGGTCATGCCTCCCCAACAAGCGCGCACTCGAACAGCGTCCTTTTGATCCAAAACATCTTGCCTGCTTATACCATCTCCAGCGTCGGTAAACCATGGGAAGAACGGGATTCCCATAGCATATCCTTCAAAATCCCTCGTTGCAAACCTGTCGTAAAACTTAAAGGCGTTGATGAAGTCTACTGCACAAACCGCACCGTACTGTGCGTGGCCAGATGCATCCGCATTTGTGGAAAATAGTAGATGGATAGCGTCGATCGGATCGAATATCACATCGTTAATAAATAAGAGTTTGTCGTAATGCACCGAAGGGTCGGCTTCTAGAGGACGTAGTGCTCGGTTTCTAACTTCTGCCAGGAAGGCGATACGTTTCATTTGTCTCTCGCCAGTTGGTATCGTCACGCAAGGTATATCTTCAAGGGGAAGATGCTCGGATACAGTGATGAGCTGCCTACAAGAAGCGTTATAAGCCTCGAATCCCGCCTAGGTTATTGTGAAGTACTTACAGCTAAGTTTGTTCAGAAGGGCATCTATAGCAGCGATTGCAGAAGTATCTGCATCGTTCTCATACACACTCAGGTGGACATTTTTTGGCCCTAGAAGGTCCACTAGTTTTATGACTGCATTGCCCCAATCGCCTCCGAGGAGGTTGCCTCCGAGATCATATAAAGTAGCGGCGATAAATACTCTCTTGTTGTTAACGTTCCCTCATCCTAGCTCTAAGGTTTCTAAACACTTCTTCCGGAGCGCCTTGTAATAGCCTGGTAAATAGGTATATAATGGCAAGAAAGCGGCAGTAAATATAACTAGTAAAATAACAAGACATGGAAGGGCGGCAAGTATGCAGCATAAGAGACGAGTATGTGGTCGACGGTTGCCTCTTGAACAAGAGACATTGATGCATATCGCAAGAAGCGATCGCAGACGTGATCGGATCCAGGACCACGCAGGTAGCCGCAATGCTCGCGACTTCTTATAAGATGGTGCAGAGTGGTCTTTGTCTGTGACTGAGAAGTGTATGGAATCTGTCGAGGTCCTTGGGAGAAGTTCGTACTCTTCAGAGCGGCAAAATACCATGGTTCCTGTCACAGTGCAATCAAGCAGTAGACGAAGGGTGTCAAACGAATGTTATTAGAAGCTGAGGTTCTAAACAAAGAGGTGCAAGGGACAAAGGGTTCCTGCCAAGACTATGCTGACTAACCATGTCCATACACGATACAGCAAAATCGTAGTATAACAATATACTCATTATAACAATAATCGTGGTTAGCCGATAATCTTTCAGAATTCCTTACTTTTACTATGCAAGTTGGTAAGCTCCTTAGCAGTATAATGTTAGTAAGTAAATGCTTAGAAAGTCTATTTTAGAAGAGATATATTATCTAAAAGAGGCTTAAAAACAGCAATTTCCGAGTAGTATATAGTAGTAGAATCGTGCTACCTCCTAAGAAGGATCTTAACAAGCCTCTAAAGGGTACTTTCCAGACTGTGCGCAAATCCAATACTGCAATAATCGTAGTTGTACGATATCATAGGCTAAAAAGTACAGTATCGTGATACCACGATTTTGCTGTACATGACAGTTCCAAACCTTACCTTCGCCGGAAAGGGGATTTCACTGGAAGCGAACGAGGAAGCATAGGTTTGCTACCAACATTTAGAAAAATTCCCCTCTTAGACATAGGCTGGGATACATAGTACGGTCAACTGACTTCTATCGATTTCCGTAACTAGGAGCTCTTGAAGGCGGTGTTGTCTAGAATTGGGGGTCTGCTGTGACATTTTCGCGGCTGGCGGCAGTGATTGAAACCGGATGATTAGGCAGAAGGTAAGTAAGTATAAGACAAACATGGTAGATATACAAGGCTAATTCTATACTCCTTGCATCAACGAAGCAAGGGATACCTCAGGGGCCGGTACTCAATAAGTGACACACTTCTCCCCAGTGAAAAGACCAAAATGTTACAATTCATCAATTCGCTCTCAATTCAACCTACTTTCCTTCCCCATACTCCTTCAGTTGTCTGTAGAGTTATCCCACATCCTCAGCCACTCATGATCCGCATGCATTCCTTATCAACTGGCCATCTCAACCCATCTAACGCCTGATGTGGAAGAGACCGTATATCACCTCGAACTACGACGTGGAAAGATCGATTCCCATTGCCCTCTTCATTGGCTGCAGGCTCGTCGCTATGATAAATGATTATCGCTTGACACGGGAGTGGAGGACTTCCGTCGTTGAAAGGGCAGATGATGAGATCGATGTAATATGGATCTGCGTTGAGGCTGAATTTGAGCTTGATGAGGAATTCGAGGTTTCCTGTTCAGGAATTAGAAGGAAAGCGGAGGTAGAAGTAGAAGTAGCACTTAGGTTAGGGCATACTTACCGATGAGACGGTTTCGTTCCTCAAAAAGCATGCCGATGTCTACCCTCATGAGCTCGAAAAGTCGTTGGCGTAAAGCATTAAGTGGTGGTTGCGCCATTTCGGTAGGTTCGCGTACCGGTGGTTGTAAGGTCTGATGGCGTAGTTGGAAGTGGTTGGGTGTTGATATAAAATAAGTATGAGAACTAGAAAAGATTGGTGCATAGGATGTTTGTTTTCCAATTTGTTGGTTTGCATGTCTCGTGAAAGCTCCAGAATTAAGCAATTACAGGAATTCTTGTGCAAGCGCTGCCGCATGTAAGTGATCCTCTTAGTCACATTAAGAAAGGTATGACGAATCATTGAATCAGAGATACGATACTTATAAGTTGGTGGGAGTCATAAAAACATTGAATAGCGACGTTTTCTCGTTGGAGTTGAATCTATTTCGATGATGTTCTTCATCCCTTTTCGCTTACATAATACTCTTCTGCTCGCCGTCGGTTTGGACTGGCCTCTCTCTACCGACACTGTCCACAAGCCCCTTCAACCCTTGATCTATGTTTGCCTCACCGTCGCTTTCACGCGAATAGGAGTTCTCATGAATGACTAAGATACACATTTAGTAGAGCGAGTTTTATGACTCAGGCTAAAGCTCACCTTGTTCCAACTAGCACCTTATTCATCTCCAGTAGTTTCGTCTTGTTTTGCTCCATTGCCCCCTTCATTAGCATGGATGCTGAGTTGGTTCTTCTCCAAATCACCCTCCTTGATAAACAGCTTCCCGATTGCAACCTCAATAGCGTCACGTAGGGAAAGCATGGCTTGCCCGCGATCTCGGACCTCCTCACCGCAGATTAGCACACGGAAGGGGAGGCTGAAAGCCGTATTTGATCCGTTATGTTCGCGCATGACGATCATAGCTTGATGATGTTGAACGCTGTTTTCATCGTCGAACCTAGGTACGAGAGCTTGAACTTCGATTGGGTCGTTGGGAATGCCGAACTTGGCCTCAATCAAGAAGTTTAGGTTGGCTGAATGAGGGATCAGTAAATATCAATGCATTGTGCACTATTCGGCAAGGAGCGTATGGGGCGAAGAAGTACTTTGAACTTACAGGTCATCTGGTTGATCTCGCCTTGTGACAAGGGCACAGCATGGCCGTAGTAGCCTGACAGTATCTCGCGAAGGCGTGATTCAAGGGGAGTAAGTGATCCGAGAGGCATATTCTCGTGTTTTTTGGAGTTGTTTCGTTTGGTGGTGGCAGCTTGGTGCCTCGGGAGTTGCGGATACGAAATATTATTCTGGTTTGGGTCCTCCATGGCAACGAGAAGTGGGGTTTTCTATATTTTTCAAGTTAGTGAAAGCGTCAATCCAAAGGTGACCTCATGTAACATTTTGGATGTGACTGACGGTATACGGAAGAGCTGCGGGTAACGTATCGAAAGAATCTACGAACGCTTCCCGGCGGAGGTTCACTTCCGGTCAAGGACTGCGATATATGCGCCACCGGGTGGCTATACGTAATTCGGTTTGTTATTGATGGTTTGTTATTGATGTAGTTGTCTAGTTCTAGGAGCGTGTTTCAATTCGGTAGGGACCCCGAACAGTGGATCCAGATGCTGGCGGAAAGCGCGACGCGAAATTACGTTTCCAACAGTAAACCACCAATACCTGCTTCAATACGACAACTGCAGATATCTATATGGTGTGGAATAGTCATCATGATTAGCGAGTGGGGAGCTTCTAAATTTCTTCCTCATGTAGCTCCAATATTCGATGTTGGCCTTTCAACTTTGACTAATCTGAGAAATCATATGGGATGCCTCACGGAAAGCCATCAGGATGATCAATGGATAGAATTACTTGTATCCGTCGGTTACCCAAGATCCGATGATATCAATGGACCTGACCATTCATCGTTTCATCTTGTTAGTATAATCCCATGACCCGGCATCATACCATCATGTTTTATTGAGAGACCCCACGTATTCCTCGCCGAAGACGAAGCAATATGGACAGTGAAACTTATGATCCTGAACGCGACGTTAATCTGCGTTCTCTCCCGAGAATACCAGTATGAACCGATTCAATCTTCCAGGCGAATCATCAGTGAAGCTCACTTCTTCTCTCGGGACTCTTCCATCTTCTCCCACTGCGATAGTTTGGTCTCCATTATCTTCCCGATTGCATCCTTGACGGCGTCACCCAGCGCAACCACGGCCCCGTCCTCCGATTCATCCTCATAGCCGTGGATTAGAATTTTGGACGCTCGAGGGCTTTCAGGCTTTCGTAAAGTAAGCGTGGCGCGATACATTTCATCGACTCGGGAACAGATGATGTCGATGTTGTCTTCGGGAGAAGTGTCGCTTAGGTATCTGATGAGATAGCTCATGTTGGCTGCGAAAGAATCAGCAAGCGTATCCGGTTCCTGATAGTGCTATAAAACATGAGTATTCCACCTACCAGCGGTTTGCATCACGTATGCCTTTGTTCCTTCAGTGTCTGCAGCCAGTATTCCGCGCAAGCGCAATTGCAACCAATCATTTTCGTCTTCCATCTTCATGTTAGTTTCGCAAGCCATAGCTGAGCTCGATGGGAACGGTCGGCAGGTAGATAATTTGACTAGGCGCTTGTACCCGTAAGGAATTGGTTGGCTCTTCTAAGAAAGCAGTGATGCGCTTGGTTCCGTGACAAGCCTCAAGTGAAAGTGAATAGGTTAACTTCACTGCTTGAACATTAGCGCAGTATTTTGAAATAAGGTAAAGTTCTCAACATCAATTCAATCAGGAAATAGGAACATTTCACTCGCGTAAGAAGTAGGGACAGAATGATAGCATTTTGAGACTATCGAGAGTCTCATAAATGATGTTCATGCACAGTTCCCAATCTAGCTGTGAAACCTAGGCAAGAACAAGTAGAGATCTCGCATATTGAAATTCCGAATCCCACTCAGTCTCGTACAGGATGAGTCGTATTGACAGCTCAAGCCAGTATGTCACTGACCACAATACCATAAATGCCTTGCTATTTCTCCTCCTTGGACTTCTCCTCCGTGAACTTCCCCTCCTTGGACTCCTCCAACCCCGAAATCGCCTTCGCCCGTATCTTCCCAGCCTCCAACTCGACAGCCTCATTTAGAGTATCCAGAGCAAGGTAAGGGTTACTGCATTGGGCACCCCGTACCAAGACTGCAAGACCATCGGGTTTTTTAGCGTTGCCGTAGGCAAGCGTAGACAAGTACAGAGGCCGACAATCTGATTCCTCCCATTCCACTTCGTTGGTGAGGATTTGCACCTTCTTGCAGTCTGGTTGCTGATGACCGAGAATAGCTGTGACGAGAAACTTGACGTTTTCTGGAGTGGTAATTAGTTAGGGTAAGACTCTAGTAACCACACGGGGTGTCAAAATTCGTCGTTTCTGGAGGGTAAGTCTGCGCACAAAGCTGATTCAGACTCTGGGAAAGGCATTGAAGTAAGTTGCCATCCTTGAGATCATTCGGAAAGTAGAATATGGAATCAGACCTTTCTAGATCGGTATAGCTAAAGGAGTTTGTAGTATGACGAAAAATGACACCCGCGGTGAACTATCATGGTTAACATACCTGCGAACTCGTTCAAACTCTCTTGGTCCAAGTTCATACGATAAACCTTCTCCCCTAGAATCTGCTGTAGGCGTTGGTACATTGGAGTTGGTGCTGTTGCCATTCTTTCGATTATCGTAGTGGTAGTTGACAGTTGCGGTCAAGTTGGTGTGGTGAAAAGGGAACAAAGCGGTGTTAGTGTTAGGGGCCGAAGAAGAAGTTAAGGGTAGAGATTCTGGACTTAGTTAGACAAGAATGTGGTGTGAAAGGCGAAGGGTTGTCATTTATAGTTGGTTTATGGACAGTGAATGCAATTTCCTGAAAGCACCGCCTACGCAGTTTGGAACTCCTTCATCAGCTGATGGGACAAACGTCAAATAATGAGAGTGTGACAAAGTGTATTTGTCTGTTTGACTGTCTAAGGCTTCATCATGGAAGCGACTGGATGAAGTGCAAACTGATCTGATAACCAATCCCGCCGTGTCACGCTACCACGTGAAGATCCATCACACCTTCCTAGAACCCATACTCAGAACCGCTCGCATGCGAGAATAACTTCTTGTCCTGAACCGCAAACATAACACCCGTCAACTCTTCCGCCTTGCGCATCAGACTGTAAAGAGCTTCAGTGTGCCTCTGCCTCCCATCCAAGATACTTCCACAGAACAAAGTATCGAGTTGAGTTCCAACCACGTATACCACCCTCGCCTGGGATGCAGCCATTCCGGAGGTTGGTGGCTTGCATATGAAAAGCTCGATCTGTTCTAGCGGAGGAAGTGGCTGAGCGCGGTCTTGGAATTTACGCTTGATGATAAGCCTAAGGTTTGCTAGATTAGGCATGGTGGTTAGTGAAACTCGGGAGGAGAGTGTGGGTATGATGATTCACTTGCTAGGCAGTCCTTTTCTTGGTCTGAGAAGTGTTTTTCGAACTTGAAGAGGCTGAAGAGGTGATCATGCAAAGCCTTGTCTGTGGTTGTACCGCTCATGGTGAAAGATGTTTCCGTGCTGTGTAGGTATAAGATTTCAGTGTTAGGGAACGGATGAGAGTGGACTAAGTACTGCGACTGAATGAAGAACAGTGTGAGAAGGGAAATCTGTGTGTGAAGATGGTGAGAATAGCTTCAGGTGAAGCGACGAAGTTACAACGAGGTTAAATCACCCGCGTGCGTAGACCTAGATAGAACGGTCGACTCATATTGACGTTTATCGTCATCAAGACTGACGATAGTGTACCAAAACTAAAGAACCACAACTAAAGAGAATTACAGCCAGAAGGAAGCGGAACGAAAAAATAAAGGAGACAACGTTACATCACACATTAAACCAAACCAAGAATGAGAACTTTAATAATGATCACCGCTTACGCATGGTTGAGCTTTACCGAACTCTTCTTCTGAGGAGCATTCAATGATGATAAGAAGTTCCTACCCCGTAGCCTCTTTCAGCTCGTCCAGTTTCGATGTCATGATGCAATCTAGCAGTAGACGAAGGGTGATCAAACGATTGTTATTAGAAGCTGAGGTTCTAAGCTACAGAGAGGTGCGAGGAACTAAGTGTGCCTGTCAAGACTATGCTGACTAACCATGTCCGTGCACGATACATGACATTCCTGCATTCGACTTCTTCTCGTTCAGAAGCTGTTCAAGCTCTCTCTCGATAGTATCAACCAGACCCTCAATAGCAAAGTTGCGGGAGAAAGCAGGATCGTGTTGGGAGGCGAGGTAGGAAGGACTTTATACTCTTCCCGTCAGGTATCTGGTGAGAGTGAATATATCAATTTCATTGACGTTATCGTTATAATTAAAGTCAGAGTTAAGAAGTATTGGTATCCCAAATGCTCTTCACACATCAAGTATATGTAATTCAAGACTTTGTTAATTCCCTCGCGCCTTCACTCCTAGATACTGACTTAGACATCATATTTTATATCTACGATTCAATCTACCGATGCTTACGTGGTAACCTATGAGTACCCGCTATGTGGAAAGACATAAACTCTTAATTCTTTCAGTCTTATGTGTAGGCTTGATTCTATGATATGACACAGTTCTCGTTTCACGGCGTCCTTCAGACCTTCCAGAGCCATGCTACGTTCCTCTTTGCCGTCCCCCACAAAGACGTGTCTAACATGGGCTCCATAGACTACCGTCATAATCATAACGTACAAGTTGGTCTGTGTGTCCATATAAGTATCAATTCTGAAGTTTTCAGGGCCAATGGCGTTTGGAATGTACTGCGGAACTACTTGGTCGTTCATGACAGTTTCAAGATTACCTAGAGGAAATAGTGAGTTTGGGTCATGCAAATAGCCTTGGTTACTTAGGTAGGATGCTTACTGGCTAGCCAGCATAGTTCTTTCTTCGGCATGGCTGGTATCGTAGCGTCTTCAATCCATTTGCTGAGAAGGTAGCGAAAGCGTTGGGACAGGGAAACGGGTGTCGATGAGCTTGACATCACTGCAGCAGTCGAGCTTGTGAAGATGGGGTGATTTTGGGAAAGAGGAAAAGACTTTGAAACGCGAGCGGGTGAGCTTTATAGTGTGATAAATCACCCATAGCGAGACTATTGGCAAGAAAGGCAATTTGGAGGCACAAACACAGAAGCAATGAGAGGTCATGCGAGAACAACAAGAACAAAACGGTAGACTAACAAGCTCTTAAGGAAATTTGAGAGGGTATGTCACATGCAACAGAATAAGAAAATCACGCTAGACCAACACCATTCACTGTTCATGATCATAGGAAAAGTGGGTATTCATCGAACCATAGATGACGGAACAAAGCTATGAGAAGCTCTCTAACCTCCAGACAATTCTCGAACAAAACCAGCTCTTCGAGAACCATCCGGAAGATGCGAGCCACCATCACAAAGAGTGAGAACCTTCTTTGGACAATCAAGACCTTGCCTGACATCAAAGGACATGAAAGAGGAGTGAATCTATAGCCTAGAAGAGGAAGAATAGAGTAGAAGAGTGGATATAAGAGTAGAATCCAGCCCTTTAGAATAGAGTATAACAGCCAATAGCCACAAGGACGCGTACTGGATTTCTCCCCTCTCCCACACCTCAATCCTATTACGCGTACCGAGGTGAACCAGATTTGTCTCCCTTCCCACAGCTCAAAAGATCAGCGTACACATTGAGCACCTTAGAAAAGGGGTCCAAGGAAGATATAATGGAATAGCAACAATAAGCATCACCAGCGGAGTTAAAGTCAAATTCTTCAAAGGAATTCATATAATTCAGAGCCAGAGCTCAAGTCATACTACCTAGGAACCCACAAACGCCAACCTTATGCTAAGTCCATTTTCATAGGCATCCGAATCATCAAAGTAAACCGCCATCTGACCATGAATCCACCAAACCACAAAGGCCATGAAATCCACTAAGTCTAGCATACATTCAAGAAGAAGTCTGGATGAAGCCCTTGTGCTCGGAGTGCTTCTTGTACCAATAGCTCTTATCGTCCTTGGGCTTGCACTCCGGGTTCAACTTGTCCAAGATGGCTTCGAGCAACTTCTGTTTGCCGACCTCGTTGTCGCCGTCGCGGTTCCAGACGGCGATCTGGACTGCATTCCAGCGGACAGAGTAGGAGACGCCGCAGATGTCGTCGTTGAAGGCTGGGAGACTGTTAGTCATCGGATTTGGGGTGGTGGAGAGGGGCAGGGAAAGGAAGGGGGAAATAAGAGATACATACATTCTCGCTTTGTCTCAACGGCAGCCTGCAACACATCTCCAACAGCCAACAAGCAGATATCGTGCCAGAAGCTCTGCGCCACATCCTTCGGTACGCGGAAGTAGAAGGCACCACCACGTGCGTTCCTCGGGTCCTCCCACAACGGCTTGATGCCCGCATGGAACAGGTGGATCGAGTCTCGAAGCTTGAGGTTCTCGAGCGGGATGTTGTTGAAGTACTGATAGAAATCCTTGATGCTGCGAATGTTCTCTGAGAGGGGCTTTGGACGAGTCTCGTATGGAGTGGCATTAGAGTCTGCGGAGGATCCAGAGGCACCTTTCTCAGCCCAGAATTGCCAGAGAAAGCGGAACTCGGGGACGCGGAGCTGTTTCAGGAGGAGGTTCTTCATTGCCGTGCCGCGGGCCGGCGAACTGGTATCTTTGGCTTCCTCATCCGTGATGGGTGGGAGCGAGGAGGTGTCGAGTTTGGGGAATCGGCTCGCCATCTCGAGGACTTGTGCTGGGGAGAAGCGGTTGAAACGGACAATGGAACGGGACCAGAGGAAACTGACAGCGCCTCGGCGAGTGTAGACGACTTGTACCGGTTCTTCGGGCGCCTCGTCTGAATCCTGTGGGTCTTCGGGGTCTTCTGAGAAGCAACCGGTTTCCGAAAGCTCAGAATCCGATGACTCAGCTTCTGGAAGCTCAGCAACAGGTGCTAGGAGAGGGAAATCGTAGATAGAACCCTTGTTGTAGAGCTCTGGAGTGAACTGGACAGCTGTGCGAGCGATGGAAGCCTGAATTTCAGGAGAGCAGAAGTCAGGCATCGTTCGTGACGTGAACGGTGGGGAAATTGATTTGATGAGGTAAGCACAGCTCGAAATGGCTGCGGAGGAAGTATGGAAAGATAAATGGCTTTCAGAGCAGAGATTGAAGGTTCGTGGTAGTTTGATGGAAAAGGGAGAAGGAGAAGCGGACGAGGAAGAGAATTTAAGGACAGCAGAGGTTAGAATAGCTTAGCTAAGCTATTGGCTATTGTCGATACGAAGCTTAATAGAGCACAATAGAGAACAATAGGAAGGGGACTTTTCCAGTGGTGGCATGACCAGTGAACAGGTGAATGGTGGATACCTGAGGTCACGTCCCGGGTGAACGCGGTGACTTGGAGCCATTGTGCAGTAGAGACGTGTGATGATGACGACAACGCATAGAAAACTGAACTCTGCGAACGATATTGAAGTCAAATGAGCATATGGAACGTACCTATTCACCGCAATTCACTGCCTAGCCGTTATCCCAGCAATCCACCTCAACCAGAATCGCAGTCTGAAAGCGACCGCGGGGAATATCCACAAAAACAATCAAACCCACAATCGTCAGCAAAGGAAGGAGATGGGTAGAAGAGAAAAGAACGTGGGTGGTGGTGAGGACGTGAAGTAGGTGAGGCTCAGACAAGTTGTGCATGAAGGCCTGGCTTTATGCTTGGGGTTGGCTTCAGCTTGCTTGGCTGCATGGCGGGTTGGAGGCGCCCGCTGTGGGCCCGTTTGCGTTTCGAAGGCCGGTTTCAAAGACCCCAGCTTGACACCGCCAATCGCTACTCACCCTGACTTTGGCCCCCAGCATTCTCTACTCCAGATTATTAGATGGATATCTCCATTGCCTTCTTTGAATGCTATTGGCAATATTAGAGTAGACTCTCGCATTTGGTACGACGTCTCTTTGACAGCTCACCGACCCTCTCGTCTCCGGATCTCGAAACCCCACCAATCCGCCACCATAAGCTCTAAATCTCAAACGCAAATCTTCACAGCTTACGAGTCACCGACCGCAAAATTCATCGACAGCACAATCACCCATTGTAAAATGACCGAGTCCACCGCTCAAATGACGAATCCTAGAAAGCGCCCTCACCCTTCAGCTGAACGAGCTCACCGCCCTCCTCGATCAACGCGCGTGAAGCTGTCCCCATCCGCGCTTTCGCGCAGCAACAGCAGCGACCCTTCCGAGCCGTCAGTATCCGAGGACTCGGCTCTAATACCTACATCTCGTTCCTCGGACTCGACCGCCGCGAGTGAAGTTGACTCGGACACAAGTAGCGAGCTGTCGGATTCGTCTTCTGAGCCGAGTTCAGCAAGTTCGGATAGCGAGAGCGACAGCGATAGCGGGGAAAGTGAGGATGAGGAAGTCAGTTCTGAATCTAGCGATGATGAGGTAGAAGGTTATGAGGAGGATGACGGAATAGTTACATTGCCCTTACCGCCTAAACGGCGAAAACCAAACATGAAAGACGCTGGGATAGGTGGCGCGTCGGATCTGAGGGTAAGATTGAAGAATCTTTTACCGCAATTAGCGGCTGCGAATGAGATGTTGGAAGAAGAGCGGAAGGCGGGGAAATTGGGGGAGCGAATATTAGAAAGAGGTGATGAGGTTGAGGGCGAAGAAGGTGGTGGACAATATATTGAAATGGTATGTGCTTCATCGCTCTGTTGAACCTCCAATTTGCGTAGGCATGTGGACACAGACTAACTATCTGTCATAGAACCTGGGTCTTGGCGTTCTAGAGGAGAAGGATCCCGATGCTCTAGACAGCGAAAGTGATAGCGAAAACGAGCGTAGCGAGACGGTGCCAAGGGAGAAAGACATACTGGGCAAGCTTATGGGACAAGATAGAAAAGAAGAGACAGTAGGCATCCAGGTGGTGCAAGAAGCATAACGTGGAGGCCTTCTATTACTGAAAAGATACTACACATGACACCCAAATATGAAGAAAAAGTTTATTTGTGAGCTGAATGCTCTTTCCTTCTTTGCTATCGTTCATCTGTGAGAAGCGGAGAGTTTCATAAATCATCCCTACGCCCTTTTCTTAGGCGTGCTATCCTATGCATATCGTACATTTCCGTTTCCCATCAACAGAAAGCAACCGCTATTACTCCCTCACTTCCACGCCGCATCAGCATTCGGGTTCAGCTTCGGCTCCTCAATATAAGCCCTCTGCTCCTGCTTCTTCCGCCAATCAGCTCCAAGCCTCTTATCCCTATCCCCAACCACCTTCTCAAAGTCCTTGAACTGCCCTTCTCCCGTAAAACTCGTCATCAATTTGGGTTCACCAAGCGGCAACACATCACCTCTATCGACCTGCCATAGATGATACACCTTACCATAAAGATGGATGACTTGCTCCATCTCCTTCTGCTCAGCTGCATCCCACGCTGCTTGCGGAAGAAGCGAAGTGGAGGGTTGCGGCATGATCAGCATCCCGGATTTAACCTCGTAGACGTGCGTGTGCCAGAGCTTTTGCTCTTCGGCGGGGAGCTCGTTGAAGAGTTTGGGGGTCACCATGTATTCTGCTGAAGATCAGCGACTCTTTGTTGGGTGGAAAAACGAGGGCTCGGAACAAGACAAAGAAATCAAGATGAAATGATAACAGGACAAGAGAGAACATACCGATGCCGATTATCCTGGCTGGTTGCGTCGGCGAATCGTACAAGATGCATTGACGGACGTCTTGATTGAGGTGGCTGCAGTAATGGTTTGCTTCGACGCAGCGGCCGGTATCGTCGGCGTAGACATGGAAGGCGTTTAGGTGGGCACAGATTTGCTTCACTGGAGTAAAATCCTACTTCTAATTAGCTGGTTGCTCATGGGATAAAGAGAAATTGGTAAGAAATACTTGGACTATGGCAGCTCCAGTCTCGAGCACCTTGTCTTCAGTGTGGACGGGCTCGTCGCCGGCGGCTTTGTCGGTCACGGGAATGGTCTCCATTATTGGCGGTATGAATTGAGATCTCTCGTTAGGGTAATTGGAAGGAATCAAGAGAGAAATTCGCAAAATCTTTGGATGCTGAAGGCTTGATCATATATCGAGCGACGAGTAATATACTAGCTTCCCCGAGACGGCCCGAGTTGTGCGAATACAGCTTCCCAGACTGTTATGCGCAGGTTTGTAATCGCCGAGTGAAATGAATCTCGCCAACTAAAGTGTCAATGGGCTGTAGAAGATACTGTATACATGCATAAACCTAGCATGGCTGACGTCATGATGATGCCCGAAGTCATATGATGGGTGGAGTTGAGCAAATGTTGTATTGTTGGTACTACCGTATACCTAGGTATGAAAGGAAGTTTACTACGTCGGAAGACTCATGCAAATTACTACAGGGACATTCCCCTAACAGATGAACGCCAGGGGAGTTGGCACTTTGGTTTCGAGCTATTAATTGAATAAGCGGATAGACTCGTCGTGTTCGCCGAGCAGAGTGAAATCGCAGACGAGTTACGGAGACTTGAAAGAATTAGAATCTATAATGCGTTATTGGACTACGAAGTCCACTGTACTCGGCCGCTGGAAGACATTCATCGTTCACAGCGCCATTCGACCAGCCTGAAACCGATTAAGGAAAGGAAATAGACGGCACGATGAAATTGCAGGGTGATAATTGCAATCATGAGAGTATTTGAGCAATAGACAACAGGAGATAGAAAGAACTGGCTAATTCCGAGTCACAGAAAGGTGGAACCAAACGCCTCGCTGATATGTCTACCCCAAAAACGCCCTATCCCAAGGAATCGCCATGCAGGATATCCATAAATACCAGATCATTAAAAGAAGATCATCGTTCCTTCGTTGCTCGTTATCCTAATGTTCCATTACACGCCAGCCTTCCTTAACAAGAGTTTTGATGAAGAATAGAGCACCTAAAAGGACTCCGGTTGCACTGAGACCGATCGCAGCGTAGTATGCGTTCCGGATTTGCGATGCCTTATTACTAGGATCGTGCGGCGCATAGACTTCCACGGTGCCTGCGATACCAAGAGCGAGAGAAATAGAGTAGTTGACGACCGTATTAACGAGAGAAGCTGCAAGTCCTTGATGCTCGCGAGGCATGTGATTGGAAAGAATGACAGTTGCTGCAGGGAAAGACATGTCCATACCAAACGGCATGATCAAGATACTGACGAACATCTGCGCCCAGTAGGCTTGGTGGGGTGGCTGAGTTCCTGCGATGATGATACCGACACAGAAGGCCAGCATAGAGATCATCATGACGAAGCTTACTGGAGTATGAGTGAGTAGAAACCCGGTCATACCGGCGGCGATAAGTCCAGCAATGACGGCAGGACTGAATTGCGCCGAGACAGAGAGCGGAGTATCCCCATTTACTGTTTCGAGCCATCGCCAGCTGTAGAAGACCCATATACCAAAGCTGCCCCAGCCAACACCAACCAGAGCAAGAACGAAACCGACGGTGCTGTTCAAAGCATGCATCGGAAGAAGCGGATTTGTGGCACGGACTTCAACCCATCCAAATGCACCCAAGCACATCAACCCCATGATGAGGATGAAGAAGACGTGAGGGGTACCCCAGCCGTCTAGTGGAGCATTGTTGAAAGCAACGTTGACCATCACGAGCCCAGCGATGACGAGAAAAGTACCCGTCCAGTCCATTTTTGGTCTAACAGCCGGACGTTCATCGAGTGCTTTCGGAATGACAAGCAATGCGAACACACTCAAACCGAAGCAAGTGATACCGAAAGACCAGAATGCCCAAGGCCACCAAGCCAGCTGCGCGAAAAGA
The DNA here is from genome assembly GCA_000467715.1 of Hysterium pulicare CBS 123377. Classification (NCBI taxonomy): domain Eukaryota; kingdom Fungi; phylum Ascomycota; class Dothideomycetes; order Hysteriales; family Hysteriaceae; genus Hysterium; species Hysterium pulicare. The sequence goes on from AJFK01000597.1 coordinate 122,067, forward strand.
CTTCCGAAGGTTGCACCGATGACAAATCCTAGGGGGGCACATGCGCCAAAGATGCTGAACACGATGTTTTTTCTCAGGCCGGGAGCGTAGGTACGGCCAAAAAGGGCGAGGGCATTGGGCATCAGAATAGCTGGACCAATTCCTTGCATGGAGCGGCAGAAGTCAAAGAAGATTTGGCGTCCCGGATAAACACTGAAGCCTGCGAAACAGCTCCAGACACCGAACCAGGCATAACCAAAGACGAAAACGCGTTTGTGGCCGAGGATGTCTCCAATTCGGCCAGATATCATGATGAAAGTGCCAACGGTCAAACTGTAGGCGGCAATGAACCAAGATGTCTGACCAGGATTCAGATCTCCGAAGTCTTTGGCAATGATATCGAGGGGTGCAAGTGCTTGACCTAAAGCAGCTTGAGTCATGAGATGAGAGACAGCGCAGACGCCAACAAAGAGGATCTCTCGCGATTTACTGATATCGATGAGTTTCGAAGGCGTTTCCATAGGTTCAGGTGGCGCTCCTATTGCTTCTTGGTTGTAGAATTCGAATGGCTCGTATTCTCTCGCGTGATTGTTCAGTATATAGCTTGTCGATTTATGTTGTCTGTACGCAGCAGGCAGATCTGGCACTGATTCATTGTACACACTCTCGGCTGCAATTGAATCAACCATCGACTGGAGAGATATGTGTCGTGATTTGTAGACGGAGCTTGGCTTTTGATTTATGGACGCATTGTCTGGGGTAGAGGTGCTTATTTTCACTGGGTTGTTTTTATGGTAATCCATATCGTTGTCCACGTTGTTGTTCATGACGGGTCAAAAGTTTGGGGATTTAACCCAGTACAATATGTGAAAAGGATGACTAGTATTGAAATAGCTCAGAATGAGAAATAGAGAGACTGTAAGTAAGAATCGATGAAACCAGAAATTGTCCCTCAAATGTCATGCTGCAACCAGCAGCATTCTGGGAGATGGCGCAGGAGAGTGACGACGCAAATGTTTTGTACCTACCAGTTCCTCCTTTAGCAGCATCGTAATTTCAAGTATTCATGTTGATTAGACGAGTGCCGATGAGTCGGGATGCGGTAAACCGTCATCCTAAGCCTGCCGGAGCTGTGTTGGAGAGCCGGAAATATGCAAGCCACAGTATTTGGCCAGCATAACCAAGTAGTATCGACAAGCTGTGATAGGTAGAGCGGGAGGGCTAGCAGCATGATTGAATCGGCTGTCCAACTATTAAAGGAATCAGTTAAGCAATCGCTGTCAGATTGTTTGGTGATCCCCGCGTGGCGTCTTCCAAGGTTCGCTTCGCCGTCGAAGGTTGACAGAAGGGCCGGATGGTAGAAATAGCTCCAGACATCATTTCCTTAGACGGAAATGATCGTGAGTGTCCGATAGCAAGATGCCGCTGGATGCGAGCATGAGACTGCAGTTTTCCCTGTGTAAAGCACGATTTGCGGTAGAGGGCGCCCAGCAAGATGGAGACGGCGAGATCAGAAGAAGCTGTTCTGGCGTTGGGAACTGACCGAGACATTCACCGGCAGAAACTCGCCTACCTTATGTCGGACATGTACCTTTTAAGCAGCATCGGGGCCGAATCAGGATCATCAAGTACGACACAGCATATTCTCCGCCTGCTGGGGATTGGAGGAGGAGGTCGTCCTGCTGCTGTGTAAAACATGTGGCCCGGTGGACAACCACTTGTCGCACCACGCAAGGTCCAGAGGGTGGCCCTCGTACAATCGACGGTGTAGCGGCTCCCAGATCTTCAATTTCTTCACATGCAGAATAGGTACCACTGTAACTTCAGAATCCATTTTCGTCTCTTACATCATTTCCTTGTTTCTATCTCGGCATAAAATTGTCTCCCTCACCCATATCCAGACCACCACTCCACCGAGACATGAACAAGCTCACTCATCCGATCTTTGTACCATACACTGCCTCCAGGATACGCGTTCGAGGCTGAAATGTCGGAATGACGGCACCAACATTACGCCGTGTTCGACTGAGATCACGGTGACCGGTGGGAATACATGCCAACTATCACGAAGTATCGGTTTCTGGAGACCTAACGCTGACGATTTAGGCGTCCCGCACCGCCGCCCAATGTTACAGATCATTGAACGCACGCCGTTTCTACGGCTGGCATTGTAGACAATCTGACGTAGCAACGCTGTAGATTGACCGCATGCCACGAACGATACCTACTGATGCGACACCTCTGGCTGCTGTGCTACCGGCAGAGGTGGTCAGGTACAGAACATGCACAGCTCAACAGTTAACGGTCCACGGACTGCATCTTTTTCTTTGTCGTGTCATTCTTTCTCTTCAACTAGGAGTCTTGCAGCTTGCACTCATTCTACACTTTGCCTCAAGGCGTGATGTCTAACCGTATTCGGATCCCCATATCCCTTTATACGAGCACGGCTGACCTGCACCAAAATTGCAGTGACTTGTTTACTTGAAACCTCAAGGTCCTCTTCCAGATTTAGCATGTCAGGTTAATCTAACCAGTCCTCATATCACCTGCTTCCCTTTACTGCACTCACTTTCAGCCTTGCGATATCCATCGATTGCAAGCCAGACGCTCGAAGGCTGGTTCCGGCTGAGCGAACCCGCTCGAACACATCTTTCAGTCTCCAGATTTTAGGACAGACCTTTATCGTCTGAAACTTTCAAAAAGAGTTACAAGCAATATCGTTTCCGTGCCGAATTGATTCATTTCATATGCTCGAAACCGACAATCAATCGCACCGAAAGGATACTCATGGCTGGATTTGATCTACTACCTACATTGCATATCGGTTTCGATCATTCGGCTTGAATTCAAACCATTCTTCTTCCATGATTCGTTTATTCCGCCGCCAGTTACGGCAGCTATCCAGAGGTTCCTATTCTTAATGAGCGGATGCCATGTGTTTTTTCTTCGAATACCAGCGAACTCGCAAGCGACGAATCTAGAATTGTCTTCGAATTGGGTTATAGACGGCATTTATCAAACGAACGATTTCTCTAGCGTGCGATCGAAGGCACTCGTTTTAGTAGTCCAGCTCTCAATCTCTATGAGTGGACATTCGAGAACGAACTTTGTGTTGGCAGGGGTTAATTCCATCGCTTCCTTTGTTTAATCCGTGAAAACTAACGACAGGATTTACATGAACATCTAGACCAAGTTTCAGTCTCGGCGAGTCCATTGTTCTTTAGTTCCCTATTGCTAGTGCTCTTCTCCGCTAAATGCTGAAATGCGGGAAGCAGTTTCGGCTATAGTTAGGAAGGGCGTAGACATTCTCTTTAAAGTCATTATTTCCGGGCCGACGTCGGCATCAGAGGTAGAGCTCACTAGCATCGTTTCCGATATCGGCCAACATCCAAATGCTTCTGTTGAAAGATAGGAGGCCCTTCTTGGAAAGCTTGAGATAAAGCTACCGCATGTCAAAAGAAGCGGATCAAAAGCCATCAAAGCATAAACGGCTCGACCCAACGAGATGGTACGCGGATCGATCAAACCATCGGAAATCTGAGGGTCCAATGACGAGCATTGCATTGCACATCCGTCATGGCATAAACCACTGACGTTCAAGCATCTGTCTAACAAGCTGGGGAAATCCTTACGACCTTCCTGATTAGGAATGGGACCCGAGTACGGCGTAATCATTTATTTACTTTATCATCGAGCTGCTTGATCTGGCGTTGCAGGAGGAGAGTAAGCATAATGAATAAATATCAGTGGAGTGCTGCGTAGGTTTGCGTGGCGACTTAAAACTCAACTGACAACAGTCGACTTTGCAAGTACGAAATGTCCTCGGTGAAAGTAACCACAGGAGAAGCAGACTTCCACGTCGCTGCAGCAGGAAAGCCATGCAAGACATGGTATAAAATCTTCGGAGACCTGAAATCTGGGACTCGTCCTCTCATCGCCTTGCACGGCGGACCGGGCGTAGGGCACAATTATCTACTCTCTCTGGAGGACCTTGCCACGAAATATGGAATTCCGGTCATTCTATACGACCAGCTTGGCGTTGGAAATTCGACTCATCTTAAGGAGAAGGACGGAGACGCCTCGTTCTGGACAGTGGATCTGTTTCTCGACGAATTGACCAATCTTCTGCAACACCTTGAAATCCAGAACGATTACAATGTCTTCGGCAATTCATGGGGCGGCATGCTGGGCGCAGAGCATGGTGTCCGTCAGCCTGCAGGACTGCACCGCCTGATCATTGCCGATTCTCCTGCGAGTATGGTGGACTGGGTGACGGCAGCCAATAAGCTTCGGGCACAGCTACCACAGGATGTGCAGGATGTCTTGAACAAGCATGAAAGTGACGGAACAACTGATAGTCCGGAGTACGAGGAGGCCGTCTTCAAGTTTTACCAGAAGCACGTTTGCAGGATCGATCCCATGCCACAGGATGTCACGGATTCTTTCGACAATATCAAGGAAGATTCAACCGTGTACCATACGATGTAGGTTTGCTTCTTTCTGGAAAGCTCGCAAGGCTGAGACATGCATGGCTGACCGGTGAATGCAGGAATGGTCCTTCGGAGTTTTATGTCATAGGCTCCCTGAAGACGTGGACTATCATTGATAGGCTGAATAAGATAGATGTGCCTACCTTGATGCTAAATGGGCGATACGATGAGGCTATGGACGAGGTGGTGGAGCCGTATTTCCAAAACATCAACAAGGCGAAATGGATTACTCTTTCTGAATCAAGCCATATGCCTCACTGGGAAGAGCGGGATAGGTTCATGGAGGTCATTAGCACGTTTCTCAAGTATTGATTAGCGCTTTGCGAGAAATGGATCCGACTATGGAGAGATGTCTCTCGTGCTTATCTCATGCAAAACATGTGGTGGAGGTACATCGCGTGACATTTCTTCTAGAAACCTGCTTAATGACATCGTAGGCATCCATAATCCTAACGAAATTGCTCGGTTGGTGGTGTTGAGGCTGGGAGAAACCGGTACCTGTGACCACAGGCTGACATGTTAATCTCCTTCTCTTTCATAAACAGCAGGGCCATATTGGCCGGATGCGGACTGATGGGCGTACAAAAGTCAACGATCTCCAGGCAGCGACGAAAGGGTGGCGGTCAATAGGATGGTATTATGGAAGCTGTATGGGCGCAATTTGAGACGGGAAGGAGAATAACAAGCTGCCTCGACTGCGCCCCAACATCATAAGGTGTTCGCTTGATGCTTGGAAGTCTGCCCGTCTGACGTTCGTGATACACTAGAAACAAGTTGCCGTGTTCTGGTGTACAACTGCGCCTCATCTCGACAATTCAGCCTTCAGCGATAAGCCTATCATACGCGACAAGGGACACTAGGATCCCGCATCATGTCGGTCAACCTCCTGCCCAAGGCACCCTTCAGCCTTGCAGTGCCTCAAGGGGCTCCAGCAGCGAGCGAAGTCTTAAGCAATATGACGACCCCCTCCTCTAGAAGAAAAGTGAATTGGTCTGCTCGCTCCTTACGTCGTCTTCGTTCTTTTTATATCCTTACAGCCTTGCGCAGCAATGGCGATCCAGCGGAGACGAACAACAAGCATTTACTTGACGTACAAGGTCTTTCAACTCATCAATCAGCTTCGTCGGCGCCTCAAGCCGCGTGTGCTGTCAGAGCTACCGAAGAATCACCATCTTGGCTCCGAGACGTGCCTCGGTTTGGAGAAAGATGCGCTCCACGGTTTGGAGAAATGTCTTCCCAGAGTTAGTGGATTCCAAGAGAAGAAACAATATCATCATAGCCCGAACAGAGTGTGTAAGAACCGGAAGGGCAGTCGGCCTGCTTTGAAACTTCAAACTCTCGGGAACGATGGTCCCGCGCCATCAAACGCAGCCGAAGAACAGGTGCAACGGTTCGTCCAAAGCAACCTTAATGTGTTTGGTTTCACATTGGTCTGATGTTTAAATAGAATGCTTAAAGATCTCGACGGAGACGTCAACTATCCGAACAATGCATTGAGCGCCATTGCAGCAAACGATAAACTTTTCATTGAACGAAACAGCGACCCAAACTTTGACGGCTGCTCTCTGAAGGAGCTTGTTCGATACTTGTTTCTAATCCATGATGCTATCGACATTCTCTACCGCGCTCGGTCACAGTACGACGACCAATGGTTGATATGCCAAGGCAATGAGATTGGATTGATCATCGACGAGACCTTTATCGCGAACTATGAACATCTTCTGCTCAGCCTGCGTCGCCAGCTCATTGACGCGTTAGCACGCAAGGTCATCGAGGCTTTGCTAGAGGGAGGCCACGACAAGAAGCAACGCAAACTGCTAAGCTGGTTCGCGGAGTTTCCCAACAACCATCGTCCGCTCAGCACGACGTGGCCATGGGCCATCAAGCCCTCCCTGGCTGTTTTGTGGGGAGTGTGCTGGATGTTTTACAACTCTCCGGTGCAAGACTACCCCGACGAGCACGCTTTCAGTAGGGAATTGCAGATTTCAAATGTCGGTGTCCCACTACAACAATTTGTGCAAAATGCGGAGTTCATGCAGCTCATTCCATGGCAAACCCCACAGCCGAATGATTGTAAGTCGCGCAACGGAAGACTCGTTTCAGAAGCGCAGCAACATGGCTAATGAGACTATTGAGCAGACCTCCAGTTCGGCTCCGAGCTGCTCAGCGCACAGTCGCAACAGCAGCCGCAGCACCAGGGCGGAGGAAGCGTCGGAAGCGTTGATGTTGACCTGAGGCAAAACGCCGGGCACCAGCTCTCCCGACGGAATAATTTGTCAGGCGGCGGTCACGTGCATCCAAGTTCCTCGGCCCGGCTGCTGTCGACGGCTGCTCAGCCACAATCTTGTCGCAACCCCAGGCTGCGCTTCAACGCTCAGGATCGCCACCACGGTAAGTGCTTTGTGCTTTTGTGACTCACCCACCGACGTGGCCCTGGCTGCCTCAGATGTCCACCGTCTGCCCGCTATATTTGGTTTCAGCCTTTCGTTCTGCGTTCCGATGTGACTGACACTAGGCAGGCCCAATCGGCGGCCCAGGCTCAGCGCAAGCGTTTTCAGGCCCCACTCAACCGGACGACTTGTTCGCATATAATAATTACGCGTCGACGTCCCACGCGTCGGCCGGAGCTCTCCAAGCCCAGTTTCCGCCTGATATCACAGGCATCGCCACCCACCAGAGTGTTTTCGCCTTCTCGCAGCATCTGCCCAGTGTCGATGTTCACGACAGCTGGCATCTCCCACAGTACCCGCAGCATTCGTCCAGCTCAGCTGAATTGCCACGCCAGCAGCAGAGGAGGCCGAGTCATCTGACCGTACCGGGCATAAGAGTCAACGAGCAACAGGCACCGGATACTGAAGGCTTTGCTGCGCCCCAACAAGCCAACGACTTCTCTTTTTCACATATTTATGACCCTGCACCGACAACGCCTCAGGCGCAAGTAGTACAACCGCACAACACCCTGAACAGTCTCCGTCTCAACACCAACGACCTTAACTTTGCAAACTACACCATGGGAAACACCCCAAAATCACCCATACATACACAGCAACAGCAGATGCAGAGACCTACTACGCCTAATTCTAATTCAAATATGCCGACCCCTGTAAGCATCGGAGGCCCGAGATCGCCACTCAGGTCTCCAATAGTAGATGATCGAGATCGAAGGGTGTCAATCGCCTCAAGTACACAGCTCCCACGACAAGAGTCTGAGGAACGTTCTTCCCCCGAGCTCAACGATTCTTCGCTATCCCCACGAAGAGGTCATGCATACAAACGCTCGGAAGAGCCGCCTCGGAATCGGGAGAACAAGATGATCTGTAAATACAAAGAATGCGCAAATCTCACATTTGACCGGAAGTGCGAATGGAGGTCAGTCTATTTTCTTTGTTCACCTTCGACTGATCTTCTCATAGCTAACCATTCTTCATAGTAAACACATGGACAAGCATGATCGCCCATATAAATGCAATGTCAAAGGCTGTGAGAAACTTCAAGGTTTCACCTACAGCGGCGGGCTTTTACGTCATGAGCGTGAAGTCCATAAGATGCACGGCGGCACCAAGAAATCTCTATTCTGCCCCTTCGTAGACTGTAAACGCAGCTCAGGATCAGGGTTCACGAGGAAGGAGAATCTCGCTGAGCATGTGAGGAGAGTCCACCGCACAGCATCCATGTCGTCGGATATGGGCACCTCAAAGAGAGAAGAGGGCGACGAGGCTGAACAGGATGAGGCTCAGGGAATGCCAGAGACGCAAGACGAGGAACCCCTACTCAAACGTAAAAGGATATTGAGCGCTGGCGAAGAAGACGAAGAAGAAGAAGGCGATCTCCGAGCAGAAGTGAAGAGACTACGAAGAGAGAACGAGGAGAAGGATAGCAGGCTGAAGCAACTAGAAGACGCTGTGATCCGGCTCCAACAGCACGCAGGAGGACGGTAATACATAACTTTACGACTACGAATCACGTTCTTTTATACCTATTGTATAATGTTACATCCATTGCATGGTGTTGGAGGGATCAAATTGGGATGTTTTTATTGTTATTATCGTCAGTCCGCACTAGATGCCTCCTCTCTCGTTGTATAGTTCCCTCGAGAGCATCATGTTTTCCTCGCACAGCATGCGAATTCATACTTCAATACGATATCTGAAGAACTTCTCACACAAACACACACTCCTCATCCTCTACGAAATAGTCGTAAATTGTAGTACCTAGTCAATCGCTACCCTAGAAATTAGAAGAGCCCAAAATTACAAAATAACCCGAAATCCTTTCGTGCCGCATGAAGTGAAGTCCCAACCAGATATCAAAATTGCTGCCTTACCCAGCCCTTCCCGACAGCCTGATGCCTTAAACCGGCCCCCTTGGAAGCCTAAGGCCGCTAATCCCGCCCAATTCCCAGCAATACCGCGAATCGTTGCCTAATTCTCTCACCCCCACCCCCAACGACCCTCCATCACGGAAGCCTCACACCACACGACAACACAACCACAGCACGTTGATCCACGAGCCGTCGTTTTGACTCATAGTTGGTCAATTCTAAGTCGGCGCCTAGAAAACCAATATGGGTAAAAGGTACCAGTGGTACATAGTTTGGTGGAGTCATAGAAGGTTTGACGGAAGGGCGCGGGAGGAGCCTGATTGGTGGAGGGCATGTGACTGCGTGATTTAGCGCGTTGGGGTTTTTGCCGTGTTGCGCGATTTTTGGTGATGGATGGGTGGAGGATTTGGGATGGGGATCTTGAAAGAGGGAGGCGAAGGCAGATGGGGAGGTGTGGCTGGGGAAGGATGGAGATGAATCATGCTGCAGCCTTGTTACTGCAGAACGGAGGACGGGGTGGTATTGGTAAGCTGCTGAGATATGCCTCTGACACGCAGGGACTTCTTCGACTTTTGATCAGAACGCGAAGGCTCTTCACGATTTTCGAGATGGTTTGCTCTTCATCACCTCAGTATCAGAAAGATGCCTCAGGCAGTCATGCATTATCGGCGTGGCATACCCCCAAGCTGGGAGTCCACCATGCTTTACACAACAACGCCCTCACTCTGGCCTCCAACACAACACAAGACCGTCAGAGGATACCGGTATGGAAGGGAGAGGAGAAGAGGCCCTTCGCCAACGGTGTATCGGATTCAATATCGAGGCAGTGCTCAACTGTAGCATTCCTCCCAAGCTCGAATGGCCGGTCTATCATCATTGAGCGGTTCCGATCTTTGATTGGTATTCCAACGAAAATTACTCTGGTTCTATCGCGGAATTCACGAAGACGCTCGTAGGATCGCTATCATGGCATCTAGCAAACTCATCGAAATGTCGTCCACGATTTCCGAGCTGGTCTTGGACAGGCTGGTTGGGCAATGTGGTAGCACGAAATATTTTAGAACCTAATCACTTGCAATCCTGTTCCATTCAAGTCCAGATAGCCATAGAAGGGGAAGGCGGACACGTGATTCCTTAGACGATGTTCTGCGAATAAGTTATCTAAGGAGAATGGTCTGTGAACTATTCACAAGTTTTTGTTATTCAAGGATGGACTTTCCAATGCAGCAAGGTGTCGGATTGACATCGAATTGCCCTAGGCCTAACGCGGAGCCTGAGCAATCGTCAACCAACCTTGGTACCTATCATGTTTTACTCTCAGATCATGTTCACTTTAAAACAGTATTTACTTTTAAATCATGCTTAATCTCAAATCATGTTTGCCTCTTAAACTGTATTTTACTCTTACCTACCATTTTCCACTATTTTTCGGCTCATTACCACCAAGCGGCAGCTCTTGTGAAATACTAGTAAAAAATTCTTGTCAGTGACCTAAATTCGGTAGCTCCTATCAACCTCGAAGTTCCAAATACCTTAGCCGGTGAGTATGATACTGTACGGTCAGGATGCGGTACATAAAGGATATTGGCAAAGAGCAACCTACACATGAGTGGCGATTACATTTGAAACTCTAGTTCATGGTTAGAATTTTATATTCCAGATGATAGGATCTCCTCAACTTCAGTAATAACCATTGTGATTTTCAACCAAAGAGATTTTCAACCAACAGGAAACCGCAAGAGAAAGCAACAAAACACCAGCTACATCGTACAATGAAATTCAACCATAAATGAGCGCGTTAAATATTATCATCGCTTACTTGTGGTTGAATTTCAATAACTTCTTCATCATTTTATACTTGGAATGAGAGCTTTAGCTTGTCCAACATCTTGATCATTGCGATTTCACCGTAGCCCGAGCAATATATAATGGGCGCTGGATCTCGCAAACCCCGAACTAATTCATCACACCAAAACTTTCATCGCTTTTCTCCAAACCGATACTCTCTCGATCCAAACCAAAGCCCACTCATCAACTCGACCTCAAACACCCTCCGCACTCACGGCAACACCATTCCACCCCACCCCACTAGACCAGACCCAACAACGACCAACGAACCCAAAACCCTTTCAACCACCTCATCGCCTACTATCGGGCACCTCCAAACACCACTCTCTCGACCACCCGCTACTCAACTTCAAACACCCTACTCCAACATGTGCGTGGGTGGATTATTAAATTGCCTCATCGGGCGTGAAGGCGTGAAGAACTTGAATGAGGAAATCAAAGCTAAGACCGAAAGGGAGCGCGCCGCGCAGCGATCAAATCACTACCAGCAACCAAGCCATGGAAGCCGCCAAAGCCGCCAGAGCCGCGGAAGTCAACGCAGGTCCTAGTCCGGCGGGATACCTGTCGGCATGAAGAGGTGTGAATGGCCAGCTGGGGTCATGGATGCGGGGGAACGTGGGGGATGTGTGGTAGATGCGTACTGGGAGCGCCGAATGCTGGGAGGATTGAGTTGAGCGTGCCAACAGGGGGAAAGGGCGTTACGGTATATGTAGCGATTTTTTTTCTTAGGGTTGTGGGACTTTGCTTATTAGATAGGGAAAAATGAAACGTTGCATCTCAAAAACAGCTTTATGCCAAGTGAATCTTCCTTCCATAACTCTTACACCCAGCCGAAACTATTTCGCGAACACCTCTGCTCGTCGAAAAAAATGCACTTGGTCACGTGGATGTTGAGTTCGACATGTCGAGGCCTTTACCAGGAAAACTGTTTGATGAGTTGTTCGTGGGAGGTAGATGATTTTGCTGGGAAGCGTGAGAAATAGTCCGAGACTGTAGGCCCCGAGATATCGACCATGGAATCTTGCTCAGAGATACTACCTTGTGTAAGGTTATCGCAGCCTCTCTCCATCCACGCCCTTGTCCTTTATATTCCTATCCCCGACCTTCTCCCAATTCTCACATTTCAGATGGACCCACCACATTTACGCTCCAGTCCCTAAACCGCTACCCACTGCATTACCTAGACTGGTCGGCAAAAGATACAGGATGTATAGCCCTAGAGCTTTGGAAATATCGACTCGATCTTTTGTTCCGATGAACATGGCGGGGGTGACGAGGTAGCGACATCTGGTTACGCGAAGGAAGGAGGGTCTATGGCTGTTTTTGTGACGAAAGAAACAACACCGCTACGATAGGGCATGGATGTTAATGGCGGAATGCAGATGAGAAGATGCCTAAAGCGATGAGTGTGTCAATGAGATTGCCGAGCTGGGAATCATGAGAGTGGTTGGATATTGCGCTGGGCGGTCACGACGTTGGAGAACGGAGAGGGTGAGCCACGTTAGGTAGCTGGTGAACCTGGAAAAAGTCAACTTCATATCTTCGGGTTGATCGAAAAGGGAATTGGAGTCGTACAATTCGGCTCCGAAGAAGTATATACATACAAGACCAAGAGCAAATGTAACTCCTATCGATAACTCTATTTCATCCCTCCTTCCTATACAAATGCAGCTGGTATCTCATATTTTCCAGCTCAATGGGATACTTTAATCCTTGTGGTAGCCGGAACCATCGTGACTCGTCCGAATCCAGCTTTGTCCAATTTGGCTTCTCTTCAGAACCGCCGTTTCCGAGCAGCGTATGATCAAGAAGCCATTGCATTGGATATTTCTTTTCAGCACCGTTCAACGTGACAGTGGAGTAGCTTCCAGGGCTATCGACGACCAGGAGTAGCGCCCCATCCTGTACGCATGTAGTGAGATTTAAGAGAAAAGTTTGTGTCTTGGCTAAGGAGGTTGAATAAAGCTCGTTCAGCGTGAACATGATCGTTATCATGTCAACGTTCTCAAGAAGTGCAGCGAGTTTGGAGGATTCGATGTTGAGGAGGTCCATTTGATCGAAAGTAACATTGAAATCCTCGGGGTTGATAAGCGGCACGTTCGCAGCTTTGATTGTTGCTGAAGCATATTGGGATAGCGGTAGTGCTGTAGTGATATTTTGTTGAAGACTTTGAATGACGCGTGCCCAGTTTGCGATATCTATCGATACGATCTCGAGCTTGCTAATTTCCTGGTTCTTGCTTTGCCTCAGAAGGAGGTTGAGGAATCCTCCCAATGCTACAAGTTCTGCCCCAGCACCTCCGCCAAGACATAGAATCTTGCGCTGAAAATTCTCAGGTTCCATGTTTAGTTCGGAAGAGGAAATTAAATGGTCCGAAATATCATGAAAGACTTGCGCGTATCCCAAGGCTCGAGAAGAACTCCATCTAGCCGCATATGCTTCCAAATAGTCATTTCGGCCAAATGCAGCTATAAAGTCTCGGTTATAGAGATGTTGTTTGACCTCTTGGAGTAATGGAGAAAACTCTGAGTTCAGTCTCTCCGAAAAGGAGTTTTTGAAGATGTTCAGGAGCAGTTGTTGAAGCTCAAATGGGATTGACGGTCCAGAGTTCGCTGGGACGGCATAATCTTTGGCTTTTGAAGAGTCCGCATTAACTTTACTCTTCTTTTGTCTGTTGTTTATGACATGTCTCGTTTTTGAAGGGGCCATGACAAACGTGAGGGAAGCAGATAGAGGGTGAACTAGGGGAGGATATGTGCCACATGTTGATAGGGAGCAGGGAAACTGTTCGGAGCACGGCGACGTATCCATCTCCCTTGGCGCGCTCCATTTCCATGCTTCTTCTCCGCAACAGGACATATTCAACAATGCGTCTACCTTACGTCCAGAATCCTCCTACTTTCGACAATGAAGATGACCAAGCTATCGTTGAACGCGTCAAGCAACGACGAGGTGAAGCAGGCTTATTAGAACTTGATCTGTCATTATTGCATTCTCCACCTGTGGCAGATGGTTGGTGAGCTCACTCCCAAACATCTGTCGACAGCATCTTGACGCTTTCATTCCAGTAGTTCATATGTACTATCGTGGCAGTCATTAATTCCTGCTTCAATCTAGGAATTCCTTCCTCGGCTCCATACGTACGAAGACTACACTGGCTACCTCCACCCTCGAAACGGCCATCTGCCGTGTGGCCGTTCTGAACAAAGCTTGGTTTGAATGGGAACATCACGCACCTCTGCTCCGGGCTTGTCCGGGAATCTCAGAAGAACACCTTCAGGCCATCCTCAACACAGAGCCGCATGACCTGAAGGGCGAAGGAGTGTTAGATGAGCAGCACCTCGTCGTGATAGCGTACACAGATGCGATGACACTAGACGTGGCTATTCCTGATACCATCTTTGACCGCCTAAAAAGGAGCTTTACAGATAGAGAAGTTGTGGAAATCACTGCAACCATCTGTGCATACAACTGCGTCAGCCGCTTTTTAGTAGCTCTAGACGTTGGCGAGCGTAATAATTCGAAAGGACCAATAGTTCGTTGATTGATATCATATACCATCAGAACCCACAAAGTCTATCTAGATTCTATGACTCTTGTCTAAGCATTGGGTGGTTCGAAGGCAGCAAGAGCCATCAGTACCTTTGTCCTTGCCTACGCCATCTTCAACGCAAGTTTCAGAGAAATACGAGGCCTTCATAATCAAATATCTTATGCGCATTTGATATATTCCAGAAGCAGAACCAATGACACAGTCGATGCCTTCTTCGATGCCAACTGCGTCAATCGCGACATTTCAACCTGCTCGATCACAGGTTGAGATCAATCAGGCATATGACTTCGCCCTGAACTTCTTCGCCTTTTCTTCTACGTCGTTAGATCAACTTGTCAACCTTGTTTCTGTCTTGTCCGATGACTTTCTGATATTCAAGGCGAAGTGATGGCTTGCAATTTCGCAGACGCGATTAGATGACTTGCCAACAACGCGCATGTTCGCCCTCAAGGTCACTCCAGTAAGGCTAAAGTTTTGTTGCATAAAGCGCATGCCTTCACCATCCACATCCTGAATTCAATCTTTACTAGTTCAGTAGCTTTTGTGCGTCTGGCTCATTTCCCCCAATCAGTCACTTGATTAAAGCCTGCATCGATGAATAAAACAAGAGCCTGGTATGCCGAGTTTACCTCGACTGATATGGCAGGGGACACTCCAGGTATACTCGGATGGCCTGGGACCCCTTACTTCGAACCAATTTTTGATGACATATTTAAGGAAAATTCGAGCGCGGTGAGTGTTTCCACTTCTACCCTCATTGATATTGCCCTAAATTTGAGCTAGCTAGAGAACGATCTCCCGATGTTTGAAACAGGAATAGAGCTGCTTCCTGCAACTGATTTAGGGCACTCAGTTCAGGAAGGCTATTTCGATTCGGTGCCGCTACATGAGAATTCTGTTGTTCTAGACCTTGAGACCCTCCAGGTGAAACTAGACTCGAGCTGCCCAAGCACATCGACCAGCATGACCGACTCTATAGAAGCCCCCGCAGCTCATTTCTCCCGAAGGCGACGACATCGATCGAAGTTCTCATGACAATCGGTAGCGTACTAGAAAACTGGCTTCGCACGCACAGAGACGACCCTTATCCTTCAAAGGAAACGAAAGAAAGTCTTGCTCGGAAATCGGGCCTTTCAGAGACACAAGTCAGCACATGGTTCACCAACAACCGAAAGCGACGTTCTTCTCGTATCGAAGAGTGGCTATCGTCTTCGTCAGAAGATGAACCAACCTCCGAGGTAGCACTCAAAGAAGCTTTTCGCAAACCGCTGTCTCGCAGAACTCGACATTCTAGCAGTCAGGCCTCGAGGAGCTATGCAATCTCTACTTCTTTATCAAGTGCAAGTTCAGCATTCTCACAGTGTGGTTTTGCTATCCGGAAAAAGTCCCCTCGGCGTGGGAGGAGAGTCCATGCCAAAGCAATACTGCAGCCAGACCCTCAATTCAGTGACGATACTTGTTCCAAACCAGACACACTTCCAGGATCGGCTGCAATTCAGAAAGAAAAGAAAGTCTCATACCAGTGTACTTTCTGCTTGAAAAGGTTGACGCCAAAGTCCTGGAAGCGGCATGAAGAGGCGCAGCACCTGCCCAAATGGAAATGGATCTGCATGGCAGATGGACCTGCCCTCAGGTCTTTTCCGCCGCGTACAGCTCTCGGTGCGTTCTGCTCAACGTCAAATCCCAGCGAAGAGCATCTAAACACTCACCGAGTCGCTGAATGTCTTGACAGGCCTGTTGAGCAACGTTCATGCTATCGGCAGGACCATCTCAAACAGCACCTATGAAGCTTCCATGGTGTGGAAATGGATCCAGTGCCGGCCTTAGAATGGAAAGTTCCCATGAATTATTCCGACCATTCCTTCTTTTGCGGGTTCTGTGGCGAACATCTCAAAGCTGGGACAGTCGCGCTTCCCATATCGCTGCCCACTTTCGACAGAATCTTGACATGTTCTCATGGAATCCGAACGGCAAGCGCAAGAGCCGTTGAGTGACATTTGTGATCACGGTCTGAACTTCGCACATGATGAGATAATACTTCCTCCGTCACACATGGCATCGCCCCCCCAGTAATCCGCACGTTGACAGGTCCCCGCTACACGAAACCTCACTCCTAAATGATCCGCATGTTAACAAGTCCCTACCACTAGAAATCTCACTCCTAAATGATCTGCGTGTTGACAGTTTCCCGCCACCTAACAATTGCATAAATCCCGGCTGCGAAAGAAGCTTCACCTACGTGGAAAACTTGAATGAACACCTGGAGATTTGTCCCAAATATCCTAAGACTCGCACATGGAAGTGTACTTACTATTATGAAGACTGGATGGCTAAACCGACTCGATGCGGCTTCCTTTTGACCATGTCCTTTCATAATAAGGCTTACTTTAGACGCATCGATGAGTTCGAAATCCAAATCGACATGCACTTCTCCTACGAACATGACCAGGACTACAATGGCGGACGCGGTGCTCGATATAACTCAAGCATGGTCGGTCAACGGTCATTATGGATGGACTCTCCTACCTTCTGGTGCGGTTTCTGCGCCAAGGTCATTGTGCCGCGTTTCTGGGGAGACGACCCTGAGGCTCCGCACATTGCTGCTCATTTAGAGGTCGATAAGTTCACGATGGAGTCTTGGATTCCTGTTGACGCGAGGAATTATCCCTGTTGGCCCACTTTTGATGAAAGGGTTCGCTATCTTAAGTCTGGCACTCGCCCTTGAGAAAGAGCCCCTTCGCGTTATCTGAGCTAGGATTATTGCGTATCCTCGCACTGTTGTCTATTTGGGCGGGGAATCTTCACTACTTCAGGCCTTATGGATGAATCGACTTGGATATGAAGTCTAGCTGCGGCTGAGTCCATCTCATGGAGTCTTGTGGGCAAACCTGAAAAAAGGGTGGTGCCACAGCCTTTCCTCTCAAGTCAATCCAGACATCTAAAGTTTGTCAATAGACTAATATAACAATTCAAAAAGTGTGTATCAATTGTACTTGTTCCTCAGGAACTTTATCGCTACAGTACCGCTCACTCAAATGTCCCTCTGCATGCACCAGTAAGACCAAGCATCAAACAGAGAGAAAAGGTATTCAACATTCAGATCAAAGCAGCGAACGAACTCGTAGAAATCTTTCCACCCGCCAACCAGCCTCAGAAAGTTTCAAAAACTCCTCATAATGCAACTCTCTCATCATAGGGGAATCGGTACGAGATCGCAGTAAGAACGCCACCCAAGCCATACCAAACCATTCAATCATATCAAATTACACATCTCATTCGGCCCAAATACAAGACAAAAAGATTCCGCTCCTTCACTTCTCGCCATTTCGCTCACTTCACCGCTCATTCAACACCTGCGCCAACCCCCTAAGAACCTGTCTAATATCCAGATTCTCCGTCCCCGCCTTCTCCCTCGCCTCTCGTTCCCTCTCGTCCATCTTCTGCGCCGCATTACCCAGTACGCGATCTGCGACGCGCTCGGCCGTCTGCCTGTACTGTTCGATTTTATGCACGCCGTCGGCTAGGAGGTCGATTGTTGGTTCGAGGGATTGGGAGAGATGGGAAAGGTGGGATTGGAGGGCGGTGGGGGTTGTGAATGTGAAGGGTGCTGATGGAGGGCGAGGCTGTGGTGAGGAAGTGGGTGGGTGTAATGCGGAGAGGATTTCGGCTTGTGATGGGTCGAGGAGGGAGGCGTCGATTTGTGGGATTGTTGTGTTTGTCGGGGACCTGGAAGGGGGAGGTGGCGGTGGCATTGTATTTGAAGATGTGAGAGCATCCCAGGCCGCCTTTTCTTCTTCGAGACTATTGCCCATGTCAGTATTGGTTGGGTGACTGAGTGATTTTGAGGTGTACCGTTTGAGCTCTTCTTCTAGTTCTTGGAGCTTTGCAGCGTTGTGAATGTTCTGTGGGTTTGGCTTCTTGACTACTGCTGCAGGCGCAGTATCTTCCTGTTGCAGTTATTAGTCTCATTTTTCATGATTTCCTTCGATGTTCGTGGTACAAACCCTACTGAACCAGTCTGACAGTTCCGACTTATTTGCGAAATCTTTCAATAAATCTTCTTGTATCGCTCGCGCTGCGTCATAATATTAGTAACTTTAGTTACACTGGAATCCAATGGTTTTACATACCCGCCATAATCGCATTCGCGTCTTTCACATCCCCGGATGGCTTCTCTGGCAATGCTCTCTCTCCACACCATGTCAAAAGCTGTCGCATGCGCCTCGGTTCGGGTAGACTCTGTTCGATAAGCGTATAGAAATCCTTGACTTCGACTTCTGAATGAGGCAAAGCTATATAAAGGTCAGCAAAGAAGCTCTCCATGGTCAAAACAGCAGCGAGAGTGTGTGCAATGTCATTCTGGAGAGCATGCCGAACGAGATTGGCGTCGGGTTTAGGTGGGGTATGTGTAGTGAAGTTGAATTGGAGAATGGTTAAATGAAGAAAGTCTTCATACCGTTCGAAGCCCCGCTGTCAATGAGCGAACTTGCACGTCTCCCACGGATCCCTGTACTACTTCTCCTATGGCTTTGTCCGCTACCTTTTCGCATTTCCTTGTTCCTCCGAATTATTGGAGTGTCTGCAAATGGTAACGCGATCTTGGTAGCGCCACCATCCCGTTTCTTTTGAACGAGCAATTCGTTTGCCCTTGGAGTAGCCACTACGCCCACTTTCTCAATTTTATCATCATGATCGCTGGATAGCTTCGTTTCCGCTGCGGCTATCTTCTTCGTGCGTTTTGGTAGCGCCTTAGGTGCTGGCGGTTCGGTCATCTGCTCCCTATCGCCAGAAAGTCGCGCCGATCGACGTCGCTTGGGTGGCTGGTCATTTTGTACAGGTTCTGGCGCGGAGATTGAGTTCTTTTTCCGGCGTGGCGGCGCAGGTTTTGTCTCCGGTTGTTCTGATTCGGGAGCCTGTGGAGGGTTCGCCTTCGGTTTTCGTGACCTGGTCCGCGAGAATGCGAATCCGTCATCGTTTTCGTCGTATGCTGTCCCTATTGCCAGCGTGTCAGCGTGCAGTTCTTTCAATTATTACAATCCCAGACACGCGCCAAAGCTTCCTCTGCAATTGAGCACCATCCATGCTACTATCTAACATTTCCAGGTCCACTCACCGGCCTTGGTCGCCTTCTTGCTTGCGCCAGCTGGCTTCCCAGTCGTCCTGCTTGTCCCGTTCACTTCTGTCTTTGCCCTTTTCACCGGCGCATCCTCCTCTTCAAAGGCGTGCCGTGCACTTCTCCTTCGCGTCGGTCGCTGTGTCGAAGCCATGTTCAAAGGGTGCAATGGTGTCCTCGCGAGTACTGCCTGCATTGAGTCCGCTGCTATGGGTTCAGACCAGATGGTTAGGCGCGTGGTGACGATGACATAAATGGACGCGATAAACACGCGCAGCTGAGTTCCAATGGGAGTCCGCCGAGAGTTGGAGAGCTTCTAGGGTCTTTCGTAAGGATTGGCGATTAATGCTATTGTTGGTTGTGGTGATCAGGCTCGCAATGCTGGGGAAGTCGATGGTTTACTGAGCGGAGGGGAGCGAGTGCCGAAAATCAAAACATAATGACTAAGCTGCCAAGCATCACCATCTCGTCACATGCGCCCAGTTGCCGGGCTTACTACATTCACTCCTGCGAACTCGAACGTGACGTCGTGATATCAAAGCGTCATTCAATTCATATATGTATTACAAACACGCCAAGAAAAGCAGCAACCCAGCCGCAATTCCATTATGCTTTTTATACCTTCATTGTTATACTTACCAACCATCACATCGTCACCACCCAAGATATGGGCCCAATCCGAGTAGAACATCTAACCTGCCATGCACCTTTTCCACAAACCAACACAGACAACGCCATCCAAGAGTCAAAGTGGCATCACATGCCCGCTCCAGCCATCGGACCAGTTGCACCTTCAGGAGCCAAGCTGCCCTCAATGCGCCGTTTCGCATCTTGTTTTTCCTCGTTTGTGGGGTTGTCTTTGCGCATATCGGGTGCATGTGCTGCGCGGCTGGGACTGTGGCCGATAGACATGCCGACGCGGATCTAGATATCGCGGTCAGGTGTTGTTCTTTGCGCAGACAGATGTTTAGAAAGCACTTACCAGAGTTTCCAGAGCAGACTTCGAGTTGTCGGCCAAATCGTCGTCAAAGTTCATCTGACCTGGCTCGAAGAGCAAAAGTATTGTACTCCCACCTTCAACAACAATCAGTATGGCGTCCAGCTTTGGGCGATAGCAATGGCAGACTTACCGAATTTGAAGTAACCTAACTCTTCTGCTCTCTTCACGTGTTCCCCGGTCTTCCTCGTAATGACCGTACTACCAACCATCATTGCCCCAACGCAGACGACCATGACCCTACCATGAGCCTCTGAGTCGATCGGAACAAGAACCCGAATATTCTCTCCGTACACATCAAGAGCAGACCTAATGGCCATAGGGTTGACAGTATAGTATTCTCCTTCAATCAGCTTTGGCTCGCACATAGTACCATCTACGGGAATGTGAAAACGGTGGTAGTCCTGGGGCGCGAGGCGGAAGATGCCAAGCGCGCCTCCGTGGAAGCGTTTCGCATCCTCAGGATATGCGTCACCCATGAGACGTTCAAGTGTGAATTCTCGTCCTTTGACCCAAATGGATTGGGCCTCGTCGATACGGTTGAAAACGACCGTTCGACAATCTGCAGGAGATGTAATCACCCTAGGATCATCCGGTGCCGAGCATGGCCGCGCATCAGGCTTGAGTGCACGATAGAAGAACTCGTTGAAGTTCCTAAATTTTTCCATGGGCAGCAAAACTTCAGACATGTCTAGCTGGTGGAAGGCGATGAATCCCCTGATCTCGGCTGCTGAAGCTGGGTCATCATATTTCTTGCCCTGCTTGAAACTAAGCGAGCGCAACAACTTCCGAACTGCGAGAAGGTGGGTTAGCATACTGAGAGCGATAGTTTGCCGTCTTACAAGCATTGCTTGCACTTACTTCGTTTCTTTTCCATATTGTTGGCCTTGAGACCCTTGTAAAGCAGACGAATACCGAGACGGACATAGACACTCATTCGTTCCTCATTGATTTGTCCTGTAATGCGGTCCTGTACCAGGATATTGGCCGAATTCGCGCCCAGTTTGTAGCCGCCATAGGATATTTTGGTGATTACTTTGGAATACCACTTTCTCTGAGCCTGACTAGATGTGACGAAACCAGCCATAACAATGTTGTTGACTTGTCTCCAATCTTGACTAGCGCATGTTGCCACGTGAGTAATGATATCTGCGTCCGATTTCTTCTTGAGGCGAGGCTGGTGACAGATGGGGCATTCACGAATTTCGATGACATGCTCTTCACCATCGTCTCTGAGATCATCGGGATTCATGTTGTCTCCCTCAGTATGCAAAGTAGGAATAGAGGTGCTTTGAGGGTTGAAGTTAACCGGAGTTTGTGTGCCCGATGTACCAGATGGAGTGACCGAACTGGGTGTGTCACTTTGTTGATCACTATTAGAGGTTGTCAGATGGCTGAACTGGTTTTTCATGGACGATGCCCAAGTACGTCGCTCCGTATTTTGCAATTGGTCTTCCAAGCAGATTATAGCCTGGTCGAACGACAGGACTCCTTCTCCACTATTTTCGGAGGCGAATCGCTCGAAGAAACTGTCAATAGTTGACTCATGCAACGTCGAGCCAAGCGTATCGAGCATAGTTGTCAGCTCAACTTTATCAATTAAGCCGCTGTCATCGGCGTCATACTGCTTGAGCATCGCTCGCCAAAACTGCTGTCGAAGAGCTTTGTAAGGGAGATATTTGGCTCGGATGTGAAGCGTGGGACTATGCTTAGCCTCCCATCGGTCTTTGTTCTTCATTTCAATGGGTAATGTGTACGATTTGAGATCCTGGTCATCTACAGCAGACGGGTCCACATTGACCGCCGGGATCATAGGATTGCTGGTGTATCCTTCCAACCCAGGTGTTGTGGGTACACTCGTTGGAGGAGGTGGAAGTGACCCGTTAGAATCTTTTAGATGCAAAGAGAGTGAGCTGGCAGAGTTCTCCTTCTTAAGTGAAGGTTTGGCCAGACGTGTGAGACTATTTGCAGAGGATGAGCGAGACATTGGAAGACGAAAACGAGACCTCCTCGCTTCTGGCATACCGGGCGAGTCTTGGGGTTCCGGCAACTTGTAAATTCCCGTCGTAGGGTCAGCCTCAGGTGCGTGGGAAGTGGCTTTTTCGAGCGGCAAGTTGACAGTACCGACGTAGTCGTTCCCAGAAAATTTGTCTTTGTCCACAACTGTGAAGCTGAGAGAGTAGTTCACTTCGTGCTTCATAACTTGGAAGACTAGCTTCTCCTCCCACACGGGGTTGAGATTGTGATTGATCGTTTTGGTACGATAGGTCTTCCTGCCCAAGGAGGTAATAACGAAAGGGTCCATATCAAACGATGTCCGAGTTACTAAGAGCAGGTATCAGCAGACTAATTCGCATATCTTTCCGATCCAATACTCACCGTTTTTCTCAGGAGGTAGATCTGTAATCTTTACAATTTCTACAAACAATACACCAGCCACCTCGGACTTGTCGGAGAATTCATAGCCTCGCTGAGTTGCCTTCTTCTTCAGCCTGGCCAGCCTGAGTTTCTTGCGTCTCTTCTCTCTGACTTCTGCCTTCTTGGCCTCATCCTGTGGTTCATCGGAGGCCTCCTCTTGCTCCTCTTGTTCTTCTTGCTCTTCTTCGTCTTCATCACCCTCCCCGCTTTCCATGCGCAAAAGTGCTTCGTCGTCTTCCTCATTCAGGCCCGGACTCGTAGCGACGAAGGGTATGAATTTCTGCATGATCTGTTGCTGGGAGGCGGATGGGTTGGCAAGGTCCACCAAGGAAAATTGAAGGAGAACTTCCCCTGTGACAACACTCTTCTTTTTCCCAGTCCTCCGAGATTCCAATGGAAACCATTTTGGCTGCGCAGAGTCAGTCCACAGAAAAATTGTAATGATCACAGTGTCAACACACCTCCTGGCTAGTTTGTCCATTGGAGAATACGTCTTCTAAAAGCACGTCAAATTCACCCATATAATCCTTCCCAAAACGGTCCTTGTCCCAGCAACAGATCTCGAGAAGGAGGCTCTGCTCCCCAACGATGGGGAGATCGAGAGTTTGATTCCATTCTGGATTCAATGTCTTGTGAATCGGAGGGGTTGCTTGTTTAGCGTCGCCGAGGGTGAGGACAAGGTACTGCAGAAAGTTCCTGTTTAGCTTTCAATCGCGATATGTGCCGTAGTTGCTCGACATCAAGTAGCATGGATGTAGAGAAGACTCACGGGATCACTCGTTCCACCTCTATCCTTCGCTGCCAGACTTCGTCCCTGTAGAGATGTGAGCTCAGCTCTGCTGGAGATAGCGGGGTACCAGGAGCACAATCTGACCTTGATGACGTTGGCCCTCAACACCAAACCACCGTTCTTTGGGTCCGACATTGTTCGCTTTGGGCTCGAGTTTCGACTGCTGGGTAGGCTTGAAGGATTGGGAGCACTGCCGTTGGTATTGTGCTTCAAGCGGTGGGGAAGAGACAGCTTCGATGTAAGTGTTGGACGAGGCATCTTGGTATTGGCGTCCTGGCGAATCGTGAATGCGCTGCCAGCCTAGGTAGAGCGCCCGGGGGTAGCTGGGCTTGAAAGCCAAGACGCTGTAAGATAATCTCGGCCAAGGAGATTGGAGGGCCTCATCCAATCCTCATGCAACACTCCAGAACAGCGACTGGCGACGATGAACGGAGGGAGGTTTGCGTTTCAAAAGAACAAGTGGTGGGAACAAAGTGCTCACAAGCGGCGTCCAGCTGCTGATACTTTAGTGCAAGAGCGCCCCAAAATCCGGCAGGTGTGGTTTGAAGATTGCGCAGAACTGCAGCCCTAGAGTCGGATGCTGCGGAGGCCAACTGTGTACATTTATGGGGCTATTGGGACATGTCAATAACTGAGACGTGTATAAATATAGCAAAGCTGAGAGCCAATTGTCTGGAACTGAGCCTTGCATACATGCTTTTGAAACCTGCCTACATAGCTCAAGCACTGATCGCTGCCAGGTCTCTATGCCACAACGCCCACCTGGGCAGATCTCGAGTGCTGGTTGGGGGCTGAAGTGAATCTGGGAGGTATTTCCATACTCAACACGTGATGAAAAATCAGACAAATGCCTCATAATATGATCGAGTTAACTATCCGTATATTGCTCCGCCTCCATACAACATCAATTAGACGACCTAGGGTTCTAATACAGTGGCGCAAAGGCGAAGACGTACTACCTATAAATAAATGCCAAATATAGAGCAATTCCCTCCAAATACTCATAAATTCACGTCACCTTGCGCCATTACTGCGATTAAAACGCCATGCCCAAAAATGCCGATGCCAGACTTGTCGCCCGCTAAATGCTTGTCGATGAAAAGAAACTCCAAAACATCAATCTATATCTAGGTCTAGATTCTAGAAACATATGCTGGGAGAAAAAAAGGGAAGATAGATTGCGATCATGCCGCTGGGACGGCAATCGCAGGCTCTTCGAAAGGTGTCTGGAGCTGCGTGAAGACATCCGGCCACATGAACATCTTCTCGTCTCGGGGACTGAGCGCAGCAAGTAGAGGGACAGTGTTCTTGCTTGACACGCGTCTCCATAGGTTTGCCCGCGGGTTGAAGTTGGATGGCAGGCCACGGCCTTTGGTCTTCTCCTCGTCGACTTTGGCAATCTTGGTGAGTTCGCGTTGGATATCAGCAAAGGTGTCGAAAGCGATGTAGGGCAGTTTGTTTTCAACGCAGTACTCTTCAAGACGAAGGCCACGACGAGCGAAGAGAACGTCCGCTTCTCTCGCAGCAGGGAGATCTGAAACGCCGTCACCGATGAACACAATCATGGGGATTGTGCCATCTTCACTTTCGAGTTTCGCGGTTTCCCTGAAGTCGTTGATAGACTGAGCCTTGTCGTGACCAAGCTCGGTGTCGTGTAACCACACAGGCTTCCACTCACTGCCATCAGATGAAATGGTGGCATCGTTGGCAACAATATCAATGTGGCTCGATGCTTCCTCGCCCAAGAAATGGTCCAGAACCCGCCTCAGAACAGGCTTGAGGCCAGCGGAGATGACATTGAAGGGGATCTTGTTGTTTAGGCAGAATTTATGGAAAGTTCGGAAATCAGGATCGATGTCGAGAGCGTCCTTCATGATTGCGAAGCCATCATCGAAAGGGACGTCCAATGAACCCCACATCTCTTCCGAAACATCACGGAAAGATCGCTCGCCGTTGTGGATCTGTTCATCAAGGACTTTGCGGCGGTCGGAGCCACAGCCAAAGTTGTTGAAGAGGATGTGGCCAGTATCTTGCATGAAGATAGTGCCATCAAAATCTGGAGGTCTTGGTTAGCACTCTTGAAAGATCAGGTGGAGACGTGATCGGCATGTTGCATTCGCGTACCTGAAAAACAGATGATCTTCCGCTTTGTACCAATACTTGAAGCGTCTAATGGTAGAGTCGCCTTGGGAACCTTCAAGTTCTCCATGGATTTAACTTCAATGGCTGGCGGGGTGATAGCAGAAGGTGCCATGATGCTGTGTGGATGTAATAATAGTGTAGAGTAGAGGGAGCAGAGGTTGCAGTCTTTAAGGGGATGGTATGATGGTCTCTGTAGGTGATAGTGTTGCTTGTGAAGAAAGTTGATGGAGAGAATTGAGGCATGGCTGGTACAGTCGCTTTATGTACAAATGGACCATGTTACCGTCACGCCGCCAGTATGATGGCATATTCAAGGCAACTTGGGAGTAGCGTGCAAAATCCTTATCGTGAAGCACGGCCTGAATATTGACTTGGTTTGAAAGGAATGTGTACGGCACCTACGGCCGCGGACATGACCAGGGTCGAAGGGCCGGTGGACGCCGTTGGATTGCTGATTGGTGAGGTGCTCGAATGGGACTGCAGCCGTTGACGTCGAGAAGCGTCTGGTTTCTGTACCTTTCCTTCGCGTCTTGCCTGCAACATGTCGGGAGTGGGGCTTCAGTTACCCCTCTATACCATTTTCACGAATCAAAATACTACCGTGACCGGGGGCGTAGCAGAACGAAGGCTTTGCCGTGCAGGCTTCTCACTTTACGCATGTCCTTAGCCACTTTCAGTGCATGTGCTAAGTGGCTGGAAGCTGTGGCGATCGATGAAGCCGTTTGTCGGCAACCCGTAAGAGAATGCAGCCGAGCCCAGGAGAATGAAATATGGTGTTTGAGACCCAGCGTTGAAATTTGGAGACTGAGTTGAACTTTGGAGTGGGTTTTTGGTTTGGTAGTGCCCGAATTCTGGCCCTCCTGTGGTTCAGGAACGGAGATCGACATCGCTTGTCAGTTTGGTTTGACATCCGAAGTCGCTTCGCCGCCGGTGAATGTCCACGCCCCCTCCCGTCTCTCCAATTCTCTAATAACGAAATAATCAGCTGAGCCATTCCCAGGATACGTAGCTTCCAGGCCCCTTAACCCTTAGGCTAGTCTCAAAAGGATCATTGAGAAAGTCGCCGGCAGGAGAACGACGTCAGAAGAAGACACCAGCCGTGACTTCCTGCATGAAGTAGGCGGTGAGACGGCCTGTATCGCTGCAGCCCGCGCTTATTGAGGGCAACCTGCAGTAAACACGCCGAGGGCTCGTGGGGTCTTGGAGGGTCGCCAGCCATGCATCCGAGTGCTGCCGCTTGCTCTGAAGCTTGAGATTGTGATTCTGGCGGGTCTGGAGCTACATATCGGCAGTCTGTTAGAGGCAGTGGAGTAGTAAGAGACGATGGGCATCTGGTAACTGGTTAAGGGATCCCAATTGCAATCGAATTCTGGGCAAGTCGGCACTTTCAGCGAAGGGATGCAGGTGGACAGTTCGAATCCATGCGCCGCATCTACGCCAAACCTGTGGACCCTGAAGACCAGAGTACCGCTTCGTGCTTGGGACGCCTCAAATCGCGCCATGCACAACTGCACGATGACGGCAGCCACAGCCTGCAGATTGTTTCTGTTGCCGTATGGGGATAGCCTTGTAGGCATGAATGTCATTGTGCGTTCAGTAACCTGAGTCGCGACCTCGTGAGAGGGGATCTGGTTCTCGAACTGCAGCATTCATTCACATCATCTACTCAACCGTCCCCGCGTGACTTAATCATCAAGTCCTTGTTAGTTCAGACATGCGGATGAAGAGCATAATGTTAACACAGAATCCTTTCAGTACATATCTCAGCCTTGTTTACCTATCTGAACGTACAGAGGAAGCGAATCCGCGCCTAATAGAACATGAGATATTAAAAGAGAAATCCCCTACCATTCCGTGAGAATCGAAGTATCCCAGAGGGGTGTATGATGGGAAACATAACTTCAATGCCAGCAAGACCAATTTCGGCCAACAGAAGTGGAACAACGACGGGAATGTCGCCATGAAGTATTTTGTCGGTGAAAGCCCCAGCCCACGCAGGGTATCAGAATGAAAACACGTAGACAAGGGAACCACTCAACGGGAAAAGTCAAGGGACAACCACGCAACAAACAAACATTTTCACAACGCCGTTAATGACCTGGCGATTCAGCCGTCATCGATGACATGCCGCCCATGAATCCATAATTAGATGATGTTCTTTCTTGTCCGCGCTCGGGCTGCCAGACAATGGTATCGATACCAATCGATACTTATATCAAGCCACACATGCGCAGGTTCTCTTGGATTATGATATCTGGAAACAATTAGCTTCGACCAACATGATAAGACCTTTGGACCAATACCGTTGACAGCAGCCATGACGAATCGGATTTGCATTGTGTCTGTGGCGCAGGTGAAATGTGTGTAGATTTGCTTAGTCTCGTGTTGGTTGAGCGACACAAATCGGTTTAGGATATAATCGCATGCAGCAGCGTAGTCGGGACCACCTGTATGATCTCAGTCAAAATATGGATCAATGGAAAATGAGCGGGGATTATTGATTTCATACCTTCATAGTCGGGGAAGTAGTTCTTCATTGGGCTGACTGGCAGTTTTTCCTTGAATCTATCGATCTTGTTCAAGAACAGGATGATCGATGTCTTCACAAACCACCTCGAGTTACAAATTGAATCGAAAAGAGTCAAGGCTTCTTGCATACGGTTGACCGTCTCATCCTCGAAGAGCAACTGATCATATTCGGAGATGGCAACGAGGAACAAAATGGTGGTGACGTTCTCGAAGCAGTGAATCCATTTCTTTCGTTCCGATCGCTGACCACCGACATCGAACATGCGGTAGGTGAGGTCACCAATAATGAATGTGGTTTCCGTAATACCTGTGGTCTTAACACGCGAGCGAAGGACATCTTGATCGTTGGGAATGTAATCTGGAGCAGCAATTCGGTCAATGGAATCGAAATAGCTACCAGCTTATTAGCATTTGCAATCAAGACATCGAGCGGGCCAAGCGCTGGTATCAATAGAAGGACTTACTATTTGGCCGAGTCGTTGAGCTGGTATTCACGCGAACGTTGGAAGCATTGCTGAACACCGGCATCCTTCCACAGGACGGAGATAGCGTTACCAACTTCAGGTGGAAGGCTGTCACCTTCGATCTGGGCTGGCTGCATGAAGATGGTTTGAACGTGGTACTCAGCTCTCTGGTCATCGAGAGGGAGCTCGAGTGATTCCATCGCCTCAAGGATAACGCGCATTGACTGGACAGTGTTGCTGAAGATAATCTCTTTGAAAGATTCGCGCTCGTCTCTTGAGTAGCCACCCTCGTGGATCAACTTCATCTGCTTGAGGATGGTAGATTTGCCTGATTCACCAGCACCTGTGTGGTTGTCAGTATTGCGAAACTAACCCCTAGCCTTGTACGCGACCCAGAAAGACTGACCAAGGAGGAGCATCTTGATTTCGTTCCGCTGCATCATTTTGTCCCGCTTCAACTGGTTCTCAATCTCCTCATTTCTCTGCTTCCCCTCCTTCTCCTCTGTGCTCATTCCGCAACCCATTTTGACGGATTGTAGGTATGTCGGGTGGAAAGATTAGGTGTTTAGGTGAAAATACGTAGCGACGCTTCCGTTAGAAGGCCTGCCGACACGGAACCTAGCTGAGTTACACTGGTGAGCACGAATCCGGACGGATCAAAGTAAAGAGAGAAAGTGTTGCGATTGTTGGAAGAGAATGGCGGCTCGTGGCTTGCAGATCCGCAGATTGGATTGGTGAGCAGAGGCAGGAGTGCAAACTCCCCGACCCGGAGCACGATCAAGCAGGAGCAAGGCAGCAAGGCAAGGATACCGACTCACCTGATATTACAATAAAGTATCCGCAACGCAAAGGGAAAAGACGCCTTCAGGCAAAGGAACAAAGAAGCTCCGAATGAGTAAAGGTGAAGGTAGGAGGACCGGAGGCTGCGAGTAGAAGGGGACTCGCTTCGCTTCGAACGGGGTCCCTGGTGGAGAAGGGCAGGAGGGCTGACGGCTGTCACTGGCTGCGAGACACGGTGCAAGATGTCGCAACGAGAGACAAAAAGAAAGGCTGGAATACAGTAACACAACAGCGCAGAGGCGGACTGGAGAGAATTGGTGTCTTTGCCCAGCAGATGGGAGTTGAATGATGAAGAAGCCTTGAGCCGGACGGTGAAAGGGGACAAAATGAGCGACGGCCGACCAGCGCACGGTAGCCTTGATTGGAAGCGAGCGACGCCCAAAACCCCAAGCAGGTTCGTTCGAACTCTCAGGAGCAACGCAAAACCACCGAGCTGCCAGCCCCGGTCGACCCCAGAACAGACCACGGCCAACGCTACTAAGCAGCAATTAGAGCAGCGACCCAGCCTCGCCGTACCTTTTCCAATCTTAGTAGGGGGAAGACAGTCCTCTAAGCACTTCAATTTGGACTCAGGCAATTAAGGCATCGCGATACCCGCCTCGACGGGAACCATAATCCCCCGGACGACTCCGTAATCTGCATTACCAACCCATATCCTTTCCCTCCCTCCTCCCTCCAGCTGGCGTGGCTCCGACCCCCCGCCTCGCTCGCCGACGGTAGAACGATGAGTTCATCACTCATTATATTTACAGCGCCACTGCAGAAGCACGACAGGGCCTGTCTGGGTACGTCTCGTCCTGAGCGCTGGTTACACTTGTTCCCATCAGACCGTCGACGCTGGGATGAGTGGCCGGCTCTCGTCTGACTAGCAAACTTTCTAGAAGCAGTCTAGAAAAAGGGGGGTGGTCAGAAAGCCGCGACGCAGAGACCATCAAGCTATCCACAATTGAAACGTCCTGCGACCTGTTCCAGGTTGGTTTTATTATCGCCTTCGCCGTCTTACCTTTGCAAGCAAGACCTCGCAAATCTGCTGTCACCTTCCGTCTGCTGGACCTGCAGTGCTGTCCCGGACACCACAGAGCTGGTGGCGCTGCAGTTTCAGATGTAGAGCATATCGACATCTGCTTGGCCAGAACCCTTGCTCACCCAGCCACTCCACCAACCAGTTTCGGCTCTCCGCTGCAAAGAGGCACTCTACGACCCCAGCTTTGCAGCTCACATGCATGCTTCTTACCCAAGCAGGATTAGGGCCGTGTCCGTCTGAATAATCGATAATCGTTCCGAGTTCAGCCCTCCATGCCCTTCAAACTCCCTCGGCACTCTCTCTAACCATCGCGTCTTCATCTCCCCGACTCGTGCAATCGTACCGAGTATTCTGGCCTCCTATCTTCCAGCCAATGTCTCAAGGATTGTCCTCTGGATTTTCTAGAATTAGGCCGTTGAAGATCCGAGCCCCCGACCACTCCTTGCTTGAGGAAGCAGAGGCCGATTGATGCATCATGATCCATTTCGAATATGTGTTTCTACGGCAGATATGCACAAGTGCATTTCCAAACACGAAACTGCGTGAGTCTGTGCTTCCCTCTCTACTAGTGCGTCTCCAGGTAGGGAGTTTGCTGGGACCCCGCGGTACCAGATATCGAGCTAACGTAGGGCTTGGGATTGGCCATGTATTCCTATTTATGCAGGGCAGGGACGTCTCCATCTCTGCAGTTCTAGAAAAACTTATGCGAGTTTTGCAACCACGAGCTTGGTGCCAGTCGTTAATGCTCATCGAGCTTACTCTATCCCTTATCCTGTCATCGTTGTCGAGAACATCTCCCTTCGTATTCACTCACGATCTTGGCAATACTCCATCTATTGTGACGTTACGTTACAAGTCGAATTATCTTGCCGAAATGGACGGATGATCGGTCCTAGCCTTCGAATAGACTTACTCGGAATATGGCACAAATATACACGAAGCAGATAGCCGTTATGGCTTCGTTCTGTAAGATGATGAAGTTGTTCGATCGAAATACTTACCATGTTGGCGTTTCTGCAGCGGATATACTGATGCCCATCGACAATAGGCATGACATGCAGATGGAATAGCGACTATTCGCTTTCCTTTTACCCGAGGCAGGGCGTTACGAGATCGAAAATGACATTAGCAGCTTTACAAGAGATACTGAGTGTCATGTGGTGTCGGAGTTTCTACGTCTTCAATCTGCGCTATTGCTCGAGCATATCTTCACCACTACTTCACTCTTTTGCATCCCTCGAGGCGTATGATGATAACGACGAAGTCCATCAGCATGAAACAGCCTTCACATCCGGTTCTCCAATGGTTATGTTCCTATCATACATCCATACAAGCGGGGAGGCACACTTCAGATGAAACAGTAACTAGGGTATCACGAACCACTCGTACAGCGAGGAAATCTCCCTATGAACCTTTGTTCTTGTGCAGTACTAGTTCACAGCCTATGCAGGGAAACGGTCAACCAATCATCCAAATGTCAAGATGCGCATTCCGAGAATTCGATTGGGACCAAGCCCTGCACCCCGCATCTGAGGTGTTTCAACCTATCCAGCCTTGTTTCGTAGGTCCAGAATGCTCTCCACAGCTGCGGAAGGCCTATTACTATACGAATGCATGGCCAGCTCACTGCTTAGCCTCAATTCATAGCCTTCCAAACCATACACTACCACCTATAAGTACAAGAGAATAGAAAGGCGGTGCATTTGCTGCAATCAGGGCCAATGCTTCCCTCCTATCGTGAAGAGGCAAAAAGAAAAGGGAAGAACCAGCAACTGCGTTCCACTGTTCTATATCAGATACTGAAAACAAGAAGTCTTGCAAGGCTCATTCTATTCCTATCTCCACCATGTGTTGCTGACGGCCCTAATTCTATTCTAATTCTTTGGGGCTCTTCCAACAACCGATTCAGAACGTGCCATAAATAGCCATGTTAAGCTGAGAATTTTTCACTTGGACGAACTGGTGGGGAAACCTACTTCCTGACTCGACTCAACCATCGCCTATCAGCGGATACTGGCACTGGGTACTGCTGCCTATCGTGGGGGCTAGGAAGGTGTTTCGCGATGGAGGCTCAACATGCATGACTATCAGCTTGCGGTTGCAGATATAGACTACGGAGAGATATCTATACATGGTCGTTTTCCGACAGAGGCAAAAATGAATGGCTAATCACCCACTGAGATGCCTTAACTTAGCTAGAACTGCGATAAGAACTTCATATCCGTGAGTAGTTTGCATATGCAGGGTCTCCTGCATTGTTGTTGGGCATCGTTCGGGACTCGAGCTCAAGGGCAGTCAGTCTATTCAAGCATACGCGAACAGCGGGACGTACAAGTGCTGTAACCTTGGGATTGGATCCAGCTTCGAACGACTTTGTGGGAAAGGTATACGTGCATTCAGGCCCTGAGATGTGCTATTAATATTATCCGCGAACGCCATGGCTTGAGCGTTTGTTTGGTAGCCAAACGCTCGCTTGGGGCTGATAAACTTACAGCCCTACAAAGTGGGTCTTAATTGACGTGGGGACTTCCAGCAATGGCTTCGATGCATGCTTGATTCAGAGTTCCCTGATCTCCAGCTTGAAAACGTCGTCTGCCATCCACACATTCCCATGAACTTGGACGACGACGACGTCAGTCCGCAAGGCTGTGAAGTCATGCTCTCGCCAGTCCGGGGGATAAGGGAATTCCAGGCACCATCTTCCAACGACAGGGCGGCATGGCATGTTGCGGCGAAGATAACGTGGGCCAAGATCTATTTCTGTATCAAAATTCAAAAACTGTCCGAAATTCACGAAGACAGCGAATCAATTGGTGTTGGGGTCGGGCGCTTAAAGGTTAAATGCGCCCGTGCGTGGTCCGTATACGGTTTGGTGCTGCCTTTCAAGCGCCGGGTCTGCATCTCTCAACCACCAACACCAGAGCTTCGACACGTCC
Source organism: Hysterium pulicare CBS 123377 (assembly GCA_000467715.1). Taxonomy (NCBI): domain Eukaryota; kingdom Fungi; phylum Ascomycota; class Dothideomycetes; order Hysteriales; family Hysteriaceae; genus Hysterium; species Hysterium pulicare. The sequence continues at coordinate 155,511 of AJFK01000597.1, forward strand.
ATGGTACATCGTCATTATCAGCTTCCCGAGCGCTAATATGCATAGCAGACTTGTAGAACTGTTCACTATGACAACGCCTCGGCGGCTGCCCAGGCACGGCTCTTACAGAGCCAATGCAAGCAAAGATGCTACTACTTATTCTCATCCTCCCAATTTATACTCGGATGTCTCCTCATTCCATCAAAAGCATCTCATGAGACGAGCATCGTCTGACGAATTTCCTTGTTTCGTTCCTTTCATTTCCTTTCCGTTTTTGCTTCGCTGTTGACCAGCGTTTTCCTTTGCAGTTTTTCAAATGGTGTTCTCATACAGTCCTGGAGGTAAGTGCATCTTGAGTGTTCGAGGAAGCCCTGGAAGTATGTTTTCTAATTTCTACCAGACATTGTACAACTATGCTTTTAAGCCATATCAAAAGGCTATTCATCATTCTACCTTCATTAATATCAGCATTGCCTCAAGACCAAACCGCGACTGCGTCTTTACCAACGCCACTACCGCGTCCCCTTCAGAGTTCAGTGCCTGCATGTGCACAGCCATGCTTGGTGTCCTCTCTTTACGAACAATTTCCTCTGTCATGTACATCACAAGAAAGCCTCGACTGTCTTTGTTCCCGTTATAGCAATACAGGGGAGAGCTTGGGCGAAGTTGCTCTTGGTTGCATATATGCCTCATGCTCTTCCGTGGATAACAACGCAGCTTCAGCTTACAACATTTGCCTTGGGCAGAAGAATGCCGTTACGCCAACTCAAACAGCATTAACCATCACCGCTTTCCAGTCCACGCTGTCCTCCGCTATGGCAACGTCAAAGCCTTCTACTACATCCCTTAAGCCAAGTTCGGGAGCGCGCCATACGATTAGCACGTCCATACAGTCCCTCGCAACCCCCTCTGGCTCAGTAATGGCTGCTTCAGCCACAGCCTTCTCATCTGTCTCTTCAGTCAGCTCCTCTTCTTCCCCGAATGCAACTTCAGTAGGTCAGACACAAACCCCCAACGGCCTCAGTGCAGCCCAGATTGTTGGCATCGCGGTGGCAGCCGCTGCAACATTCATTCTGGCAATTGGGCTCATGGTTTTGAGCATTTGTTTCAGACGTCGACATGAACGTAAAGAAGCAGCACGGCGAGAAAAGTATGAATCAAAGCCGCGACAGTCGGGGTCTCGCTTTTCACGGGCTATCCGGTTTTCTATGGCTTCAAGGAATCAAACGACGAAAACGGACGGCGGAGGAAGAGCCCGGCAAAAGAATGGAGTTGGTCTTGCTCCGGTTCCCAGGCCGAAAGGGAAGCCGCACGATAACAGTTTCTATGCGAGACCTTACGTGAATCCCTACGCAAGTCCTGCCGTGCCTGCCATCAATACCAGAGTCCAGCAAAAGGCTGGTTCAGGTCTCGGATTAAGTCGGCCAAACGAGCCGGGAGCCAATATGGGGTCATCTGGTTGGGCCAATCCTCCGGTGCCTCTAGACGAGATAGGTCTTGCCATAAGTCCAGAGACGGAGCGATATGTATCTCCTCAAAGTGCTGGTAGCATGAGGACTGTGTCAAGACTGCTTCCAGACAAACCTGTGCCCATACTACGGACTCCTCGGGTTCCACAAAGGGCAGAGACTAGGCCCAAACGTATGAACAACGTCATCCGGCGACCTGAAAACACCATGGAACGGCCCGATAGCGTTATGACAACGGAAACGATCTTTGAAGAAGATACTCCATCAGAGGCTCGTAGACAGTCTCGATTCGGACCTCAAGCTCCGGCTATTATTCCGCCTTTCAGAAAATTCAAGCCTTCCAGGCCCGCACAATCCACATACACACCTGCGCCTCCCCTACAGACGTCCTCAAGTAGACCGCAAATGACACAGCAACCTGAACTCTGGCTTGACATTCCTGTGCTGCATAATAGGTCTCAGCCAGTCCGTATTTCGTCTCCCACCAAACAACCACAGCCAGCTCTAGTTCCAGCGCCGCCCACATACACACCCTCTAATCATGAATTACACCAGGCATCAACTTCTAGCTCGGATAGTTTAGATATGAGCCATGGCGGCTATATCCCAGACTACTACATCTCCCCAGAGAAGCTGATGCCAAAGCCACAAAAGTTCACTGCGAGTCCGGAGAGATTTGACCGACCAAACAAGTCACCAAAGATAGTTCAAATCAAGTCCAAGGCATCATCCAGCACTGTATCGAGAACGGCATCGAGGGCTTCAGAGAGCGGACGGGAATCGAGATCGTCAAACACGTCCTTTGAAACTGTGGATCCGCATGACCCAACACCGGAGGATGAGGATGAAAGCAAGCAGCTCTCGCCAGTAGTCGAATCGCCTATATCAAATCTTCGGTATCCTAAAGTGCCACGAGCCTCGAACCAGGCAGTCCCACGCAGCCCAAGGAGTCCACGCAACCAACGAGGGCCGCAAGGTAGAGCGACGAGTCCGGCGCCGTCGCTGCTCGTTAAACGACGAGGAGAAAAACAAGCGCAAGAGCTGGAGAGTCGACTTTGGGCAGGCAGTCCCAGCACATTGAGCTTTCGAAGCAACGAAAGTACTCAACGACATGCGACCAATAACGGTGGTGGACGGCGCGTGAAGTTCTCCCCGGAGATAGAGCAACAGGAGCAATTTTACAGTGGACCACGGTCGAGAAGCCCTACGGTATTCGAGATGGCGCCGATTAGGCCTCTGAACATCCGACAGAGGAGCGTGGAGATGGAAGCATTGAAGAGCCCACCTTGGGTACCAAGACTGACGCCCACACGGCAAGGGGAAGACCTTTTAATATCTGTTACTTGAGCCTTCGACGGCACTTTTTTCTCTGTGCATGTACAACACTATTTTTCGGCGGGATAGATCTCTGGATGGCGCTCACAGCATTGCATTATTTTTCCTTTCTGTACATTATAAGATACCCACTCGCTAAGGATGGTCTAGCATTGCATAAGGTTCTGGCATTGGTATGGTGTTGAAAACATTCGTTGAGGCTGGGAAGAAAAGGCACTGTAATATGAATGATAGACACAAGGCGCATAGAATGCCATTGGAAGAATACATCTATTCTGAACTACTTGCTCTCCCGTTTAAGATGTTATTTGCAGGCCTTGCGAGGACCTCGAATGAATGCCGGATATCTTGAGCTGCGGACTTGATAGTGAGGCAAATATTGAGCTCCGGACTCGGAGGTGAAGGGTTGGCGCGGCGAGTAATGCTGTCATCAGGCTCGAGGTTTGGAATCTTTCTCCGTTTGGCTGAGGAGATGGCAGATTGGAAGCGGTGCATGTTAAGGAGTTGACGAACGGCCAGTCAGTTGAGGCGGCATCTGTGCCAGCTCTCAGTCAGCGCTGTCTCAAGGCTTATTCATGGCGGGTGCAATGGGGCATACCGGAAGAATGGCAGGAGTTTCGACACCCAGACACCCCCACTATCGCCGTCACAGCGGGTCACTAGGCTCGAGGGCTCAACAACATTTTGCTGGCCCACCCGACCTGTGGACTGCCCTCCTCTCCATCTCGTCCATCGTGAAATCTCTGCTTCATCACCGACATCATGCCTTTCGGAAAGACTGATGAGCTCGCAATCAACACCATTCGAACCCTCGCGGTGAGTGCCCCTCCGTTATCAGCATACCCCGCCATCCGTTTTTGCAGCAGACATTTTCCCACGCAAACTCTTCGTCTCGTCCCATCCGCCGTCTCAATTGCTGATTCTGGGCTTCATCCAGGTCGATGCCACCTTTGCCGCCAACTCGGGCCATCCCGGTGCGCCCATGGGCATGGCCCCGGTAGCCCACGTTCTCTGGAACAAGTTCATGACCTTCAACCCAAAGAACCCGGACTGGGTCAATCGCGATCGATTCGTGCTATCGTACGTCACCTGTTTCTACAATACACTTCTCACAAGCTCAATATCTGGCGGGAGTCTTCTTCAATTGCTCACTGTGCATGCGGATGAAACACTGTGCGGCCAAGAGCTCGTCATGAAACTGCAATCTCCGCGGGTTTGCACTGGAGTTGCATCCGTTGATTTGTTTGTTGTCTACCTCATGTGTCATGATGGCGCCTTTATACCACCCTAATGGCCTTTTCCGCATTCCTCCGCTGTAATTGTATTCATGTGGCTGCATTTTGGCTCGGCTCGCTGATAGGGATAACTAACTCCATTTATACAGTAATGGCCATGGATGCATGCTCCAATATGCTCTACTTCATCTTTTCGGCTATGCTGTCAGCATCGATGACCTTAAGAACTTCCGTGTAAGTACAACTCGGCAAAACAATACAGCTATTGGAAACTACAGCTAACCCCTCCCTATAGCAAGTAGACAGCATCACCCCAGGTCACCCAGAAGCCCACGACACTCCGGGCATCGAAGTTACTACCGGTCCTCTTGGTCAAGGCTTTGCAAATGCTGTCGGTCTTGCCGTTGCGCAGGCGCACACGGCTGCCGTCTTCAACAAGCCCGGCTTCGAGCTCATCAACAACTACACATACACCTTTTTTGGCGATGGCTGTGCCATGGAGGGTATTGCTAGCGAGGCGGCTTCAGCTGCTGGCCACTTACAGCTGGGAAACCTGATCGCCATCTATGACGATAACCACATTTCCATCGGCAAGTTCTGACATGGCCTGGTGAGCATTGGCAGTGCTAATACTTTTCTTTAGACGGCGACACCAAGTGCGCCTTCACGGAAGATGTCTTGAAGCGATTTGAGGCGTACGGATGGCATACACAGTGGGTGAAGGAGGGCGATACCGATCTAGAGGGCATTGAGGCAGCAATTGCCAAAGCCAAGGAGGTCAAGGATAAACCATCCGTCATCAAGCTCACCACAACCATTGGTTTCGGCTCAAAGCTTCAGGGAACCGGTGGTGTCCATGGAAACCCTCTCAAGGCTGATGACTGCCAACAAGTCAAGAGGAAATTTGGCTTTGACCCAGACAAGAGCTTTGTCGTTCCCCAGGAGGTTTACGACATGTACCACAAACATGCTGCTGACGGTGCGGCTGCCGAGCAAGAGTGGAACAAGCTATTCGAGAAGTACGGCTCAGAGCACAAAGACCTTCATGCTGATCTTGCACGAAGAATTACTCGTGCACTGCCGGAAGGCTGGCAGAACAAGCTTCCTACATACAAGCCCTCAGATGCCGCCGTTGCTTCCCGGAAGCTGTCCGAAACAGTCCTCGAGGCCATCCACGAAGCGGTTCCAGAGCTCATTTCCGGCTCTGCAGATCTGACAGGATCCAACAACACTCGATGGAAGAATGCTGTCGACTTCCAGCCTCCCAACCTGGGCATCGGCGATTATTCTGGTCGCTACATGCGCTACGGTGTGCGTGAGCACGCCATGGCTGCCATGATGAATGGCATGTCTGCATACGGAACCATTATTCCAGCCGGTGGCACTTTCCTCAACTTTGTGTCTTATGCTGCCGGTGCTGTCCGTCTATCTTCCCTGTCCCACCAGCGCGTCATCTATGTCGCGACCCACGACTCCATCGGTCTTGGGGAGGACGGACCCACTCACCAGCCTATCGAGACTCTCGCACATTTCCGTGCTCTGCCAAACATGATGGTCTGGCGTCCAGCTGATGGAAACGAGACATCTGCCGCTTACTACATGGCTCTCACTTCGAAATCCACACCTTCCATCCTCGCACTTACACGTCAGAACCTACCACAGCTCGAGGGTTCAACTCTCGAAAAAGCTATCAAGGGAGGTTATGTCGTTTTAGATAACGAAGACGCTAAAATCACCCTCGTTTCGACTGGTTCAGAGGTCTCTCTCTGCCTCGAGGCCGTCAAATACTTGAAGGAGAAGCATGACATCACGGCACGAGTAGCTTCTTTGCCTTGCGTCGAGGTTTTCGATGCCAATAGCAAGGAATACCGCCTCTCCGTCATCCCAGACGGTATTCCCGCCCTGAGCGTCGAGGTCATGTCCACGCTCGGTTGGGAGAAATACTCGCATGAGCAGTTCGGTCTTAATAGGTTCGGTGCTTCTGGTCCGTATAAGGATGTTTACAAGGCAAGTGCTTCTCCTCCCCAATTTCACGCAGCTTGTGAGGAAATGGGATAGTAACTAACATGTACTTAGAAATTCGAATTCACCCCCGAAGGCATCTCGAAACGTGCCCTTGCTACCATCGACTTCTACAAGGACGTTAAGCCTCTCCGCTCACCTATCAACCGTGCTTTCACGCAGCTTATCTAAGGGATTTGTTCGTTGCTCAGATAGCTTTCAGGTAGGTCTCCGAAGGCTATGCCCGATGGGCGGGAAAGCGTTGATATGGTGGATGAGAGATTGCGAAATGGTTTTATGAAGAATGAATGCATCCTTTCCCCCTTGTTTTGATTCACAATTCTCAACCTTTTGTGAAATTTTTTATGAAGATTAAAAACGAGGTTTTGTGGGTAGTAGATAGAAATGTCATCTTTTTAGCTTTTGATATGAAGCATGCTTGAGGACATTTGGATTGCTTAGGTACAGTCATACCTAGCAGTATCGAGTACTCTAAAGGGTATATTCCGCTTAGATTCCCTCAACATAGCCACTCCATACTTCCTTCCATCCCTCTTTCAATCAGTCGAAACGACGTACCATTAGCTACCCCCTCTCTTCTTCTTCCCTTTCGTTCCCATCGCACATCATCCCTCACATCTTGACACACCAAATGCACAACCTCCCCACCTGCCCCATCACCTCTCCACCTTCCCTCTCGACCCCTTCCGTCCCCTTCCCCTTGCCAACTCTCTCCCCCTCACTTTCAAGCGCCCACCCAAACCCCAGTGTGACCCTTAAAAACAACAACCGACACTCAAGATACTTCAGTACTTCTAGACTAGAAGCCACGAATTGAGCGGCGGAGCGGCCGAGGAGTTGGGTCCAGGCGGAGGAGGAGAAGATCAGTTTGGAGGCTTGGAGGGTGCCGGTTTCGTCTAGGAGGGGACCGAGCTAGTGGCCGGGGGGAGGTTGTTAGTGGGGTTGGATAAGGGAGAAGGGGAGGGGAGAAGAGGGGGTGAGTGAGAATGAGAATAGCTGGGTATGGAAGATGAAAGGGGAGAAGAGAGGATGGTAGCAGCTGGGCTTCCTCGGGCGTGCTTGTTTTGGGGAGGAGGTAAGGTGAAGGTAGAGGTTTGCGACTTACGATGCGAGGGTTTATGGATAGAGGGACTATCTTGGCGCATTGTTTGCATTTTGCGGTTGTCGAGTTGGCGTAGATGGTGACGCCGCAGCTGAAGAGGCGGGTATGTTAGACTGTTGTGGGTTGGTGATGAGGCCAGGGGATGAGAGGAAAGTTACCATTCTGTACACATGAGCATGTTGCGTCGATAGAGAGATACGAGGTTGAGTTCTGTGACTATGACGCTGATGAAGCCCATAAATTTCTCTGCGGGAAGTTAGTGATGAGATGTAAAATGTAGTGGGCATGGTACGAGGAGCCTCGAATGAACGATTATTTTACCTTTGGGCGCTGCACGAGCACTGTATGCTATTAGTACGGCTGTTCTTGCTGTCACGGATCGGGAGAGAGAAAACATACAATTCATCGATATCTGCCAATCGGTACAGAATCCGCACTTGAGACGTCTCTGCTGCCTCGATATCAAACACTGCGAAAGCCGAGTCAGCAAGGGAAGAAACAGACATGGGTAATGGAAATGCTTGCCTCCTTCAGGGAACGGTGGATTGACATGCTCCCGCTTAGTCAACCTCTGAGCAAAAGCTCGCAGCCAGATGGCATCGGGGATGTTTGGGTCCACATCCACTCGAGTATTGGCTGTCAGTGAGAGATATGCTCTTCGATCGATCTTCCATCCGGGGTTCTGAATGAGGAGGATGGTATGCGATGGCTGCCAGGGAGCCGCGGAAGCACTGACTGGACCCCAGAGAGTGAGACTGGCTTCGGCTGTGTCATCGAAAACACCGATGCTGATGAGCTCTGAAGAGGTTCCTTTCTTGTTTATGACTGGGCGTATCAACGTCAGTACGATTCAAAGCTCGAGGTCAATTTTCTTACATTTCTTCCTCGCACCGATGCTTTTGACGCATACGAGGATCCTTCCATCTGCGATGTCATAGCCTCCATCAACGAAGTTCTTGACGGTCATAAGACCCGGTAACGGCTCCCTTTCTTTGTAGCCCGATGGCTTCTTGCATAGGATCCCGTCGTCACTATTTTCGTGAAGCATGATGTGACAACTTCGATCCCTCTCAGGGAAGATGCTGGTGAAGAGAGGCGCACTAGACGGAGCAAGTGACCCAAGTTCGCCGTGAGAGATGTGGGGAGTCCAGAGAGTGATTAGATGTCCGATGCGAAGCTTGTACTCCATATTGGCGTACCAGAGTCTGACCTACAGAGGCAGGGAGTTTGGTCAATACCGCCCGCAAAGTGGTCAATGCAGTGTATGGGCTTTCTTACCGTCACCGCACCAGTATCGTCAGCTACCATGAGCTTGATACATCCTCGCGCCGCCCTAGGCCTCTTGCTAGGAGTCATCATATCGTAGAAGTTGACGATGCGACCCATGAAGGAGACGCATTTTGGTCCCGCTTCGAGAGATCCAATTTCGCTCTCATCGTAGTCTTGTGTTGGCGTCCAGGAAGTGTCAAGCACTGGATTGAGAACAGCATCCACCTCTTTAGCAGTAAAGCCATCGCCTGGTTCGGTCTCCGATGAACTAGACTTCGGCTGTTTGGTATTGGGCGAAGAGGCTGGGGATGAAGACGCATGAAAAAAAGACTGGATTGATGGAAACGGAGGTGCCATTTTTGAGTCCGTGGATAGTGTGAGGTTGGTGATCCGCTGATTGGGATGTGTCGAAAATAAGGGCGGAGACGTGACTTCATTATCAAGGCAACATTCGGGACTCTACAAACCAGCGAGAAAGACCAGTGACTTCTTTGAGATGTCGAAAGAAAACTTACATTTTGCATATTAGAAATTGGTAAAAGGTCAAGTAGCGTGGAACAATATTATTCGTCACGTGAAAGGTGTAATTCAATGCACAATGTCCTAACGAGAGTGGAGAGTTGGTCCTATTGTAGATAACAAAAGAGTGTGTAGAGTTGGCCAGTTCAAAAACATTAAACGAAAGAGTAAAAGCAGTTATCGAGAGCAACAGAATACCACCATCTATCCTCGCTGCAATGCATCAGGTTGCCTCCCGCACATTCTAAAGCTGAGAGTTCAGGGAAAACAGCAGCCTCATCAACGCAGGAAAACTTATCACTAGAGCTTGTTCTCCAGAGTCATGTTGGATTCGGGATGGAGGCCGACACAAGCACGGAAAATGTTGGTAAGTGCGGCACGCTGCTGAGGGAGGGAGTTGACGACAGGAGTGCCGGGAGCCACGAGAGGAGCCTTGTATTAGTTAGTACTGTAAAAACCAAGGATGTTATAAGGATAGGGAACTACCTTGAGCATATAGCTCAGGATGCTGAGCACGCTGTGGAAACTCTGGTATTTAGCACCCGAGCCATGTTGTCTCCACTGAATACGAGTCATCATCTCAGCGATAAGGGCCAGGTCGATAATCAAGGGTGAAGCCAAAAGCGAGTCTTCGCAGATGTTGTAAATGCTAATGCTCTGGTGACCTCCTAAGAAGATCTCGCCATGGTATTCGTCAAGAGCGCGTTTGTTGTCTCCAACAGCAGGCATGTATTTGATGACGACAGTGTGGTCCGGTTTCTCACCTGGCTTGTACAGGATGTGGTTGGCTTCAACCATGTCATCGACTACGTTTGACTTGGAGATTTCTTTCGAGCGGAACGTCTTCTGTTGACTAAGGTTTTTTCCGTCATTGTTACCAAGATGATTGTAGCTCGCAATCGACGTGAGTTTGATACCAGCGTTAATCATGAAGTCGACAAGTGCGGACTTCATCTTTGTCTGGCCGGACTTGAAATCATCACCACCAATGAAAGCGCCGTGCTGCTCAGCCAATTGGATAGCCCCAGGAACCAAGGTGTTCTGAGGCGAGCCATTGATGAAGGGGGCATTCTCAAGGATTGAAGCAACCGCAAAAACGGTGGATGGAGAAACCTCCTCATGGCCACCCTCAATCGATTGGAGAAGGTTTTCAGCCGTGTCATTGACGCCGTCAAGAAGACGTGAAAAACGCTCTGTGTTTGCTGTCCACAGAACGATGACCTTGTCAACCCCTTTGGCAGCCTTGAATTCACTGCGTGATATATTAGCACGCTAGGTTTGGATAGGGCTGAAATTATATCAATTACCGAATATCCTTGCGGATTTGCTCGACGTGAGCCATGCATGCTTTCTGGCCAGGAATCACATTGTCCACGCGTTCTTCCTGATTATCGGCGATGAAATCAGGGTAATAGATTGACGGAAGGGGTTTCATGGTGCTCATCTCCTTGCGGAGCCGTACCTTCAGGGTTGGTTCCAAAACTTTGGCCCGGTTCATGGCGTCGGCGAGATTCATGCCGCTAAGATCCCACCCACCAACTTGCAGATCATTGGGGTGAACCATGGGCAACATCCGATTCAAAGCGATATTGTAATCCTTTGTGCCTTTGGAGCCAAGTTTGACCGTCGAGCCCATGACAACTGAGCCATAATAGTTTGCCTTCTGCTCTCCCTCCTTTGTCTCCCAGACGAGGCCATCGCGATTGGCGATTATACCCGCAGTGATTGTGGAACCATTGTTACCACCCCACCCAACGAGCATGAGACCCACCTTTGGCACCCTGGTGTCGGTCTTGAAATCGTAAACCTTCTCTAAGGGTTCAACAATAATAATTTCCTCGTCAGTGTCTGTGGTGATTTCGTTGGTACGGTAAGTATACTTGGCGGTGATGGCATCCTCGGTGTACTTGACGTTGGGTGATTTGACCACAAAGAGCTTTTTGGGAGTGCGGGATGCTACACCATTCCCATTCGCAGAGCCTTCACTACCTTCGGCGTGGGGAGCCATATTGGATTGGGCGTGAACTTGAGGTGTGCTTGGGTGAGACTGAGAATTATCTTCGATAGTCTAAGTCCGATGCTGCCCCAGAAGGAGAGGTGCGTCGGCCGGCGAATGGGTGGTGAACACTGCAGGCGATGTTAGCCAGATGGAAACATTGGCCGGCAGAATTCAGCCTTATGTATTATGTAGCCGTTCTGCATGACGTCCAAAAGAGCAATGGCACGGCAGGAAGAAGGCACATGGAAGGCAGATGGAAGGCACGTACGAGTTGAGCAGATTAGAAAACAGCTTGACTACAGGGCAATGGCCCGGGTTCCTGGTTCCTGGTGGTTGGTGGGAGTTTGGTTTAAAGACGGGTTGTTATCTTTGGCAGGAAGCAGGTGTGCGGCGAAGTAAATTGTGAGTCGTATGGGCAATTGGGGTGGCGTCTGCGTGAGGGAGTTTTTGGATGTGATGGAGGGGACTTTATATGAAGTTACTGCCTCGTATCGATAACGACGAACCACAGCCGGCGTGAGCCGGAAGAAAGACCTTCTCGCCCGTGCCCCCACCGTGTCCAGGACGCTCAAAAGACTGACAAGTCAAGTCCGCCTTTCGAGCTAGATAATCGGTAAATGATGCACACGCTCTGCGACCAATAGGCCCTCCAACTGACTATCCATCGCGCTTTCCAAGCTGCCAACGCTGCTCGGCCATGCCAGCTGTCACGGCTTCAATATGTACCTAGAGCTTCCGGCATGGGTTACGGCGGCTGTCCGGAACATCACATGGCCAGCTCGACACCAAGCAACGCGTTTTCGAAGGATTGAGAGGTGATAAGCTTGCAGTCTGGCCGCTGGCTGCATCTGATGTTGACTTGGACCCTGGGGAAGCTGCAGAAGCATCTCCTCCGAGCTGAGAACCCCGCGCCATTGAGGGGCATCTTCACGATACTTGCCGCTCCGTCGACTGGCACCTCGCAATGGCATTATGTAAATGATTACTAGCAGGTCCCCCGAGCCGAAGCCTATGTATGGCCGATAGTTCATACTGTAGTCCTCCAGCAGGCAGCGCGAGTCGAGACAGGCTGTGCCGGATGTAGCCAGGCGACGAGCAAGCGAGTTTCGCAGCACTCGAGAAGCACCACGGTGAGACTGTTCAAGCTTCACGGATGTTTGTGGTTTGCTAGAGAATTTGCAAATGGAGTTGGACCGACTGGAGCGATGATGGGGAATGGCATGCACAACTTGCTCCTCAACTGGATTGCTTTCCGAATCACTAAACATGGCCTGACGGATGCAGAATGCCACGCTGGAGGATTCCCAAGGGTATGTAGGCGTCACGAAGACCAGTTCTCTTTGTTGAGGAAGATTATCATGTCGTTGGGCGGAATATAGATGGTGCTACGGCGAGAGGAAGTGATGAGGTGCTGAACCCATGAAGCAGCGGCAGGGATTCGCAAGCCAACCGTTTTGCAACGCAGTCATCACCGGAACCGGAGAGTTGCATGAGGGCAAAGTGGGTGACGCGATCAGCCATTTGCTCGGGCCGGTTTCGCGGTGACGGGAAAGTCAGCATGCTCGTGGATTTGATAATGTGCGTTCATGTGTCGGGGCATTTGCAGCATGTCAGGCACCATTGCGAAACGAGCGGGTGGGGAATGGAGAAGATGGCTTTTGGTTCACAGTTGATGCCACTCGGGGACTCCCAATGCGGGAAGCCAGATGCCGACGAGAGGGCGGAATACAAACTTCCAAGGCTGTGTTTGGTCGGCGGTTCGCATCTGCGCAACGACCACATGCATGCACAGACGGCTCGAACTGGCAAGATCAGGGGAAGCCCACGACTGATTGGCGACCTCGTCGAAATTTCTTGCTCCTGATTGGCCGGCCGCCAGAGATAATTGTCCGCAATCAAACGTCCCTCCACCCTTTTGGCTCTGCCCCTACACCCGAAATTTGTGCTTCATCAAAGAAAACACAGTCTAGAGCGTAGCCTTGCGCCTGTAGACAAAGCCCCTGGGTCATACGCTGCTTTTCGGCGGCTGCGACGTCCATTGAGGCAGTCAAGTTGCGCTGTTTCATCTCCTTAGCCTCCCATCGGCTTCTCGTGCTCCAACGAATTCGGCGGCACCATCTGCACTCACATGAACCATGGCCTAGCTTCGCTCCGTGCACCCTTCCCCCGGCATCGAGCGAATCACCCTCAGCGCCCAGACTGCCCGGGGCGCCATTTCAGGGACCGAGCACGGGTTACGTGCATCGGCATGTGCCCTTCAACAGCGGTGCTCATCCTGGATTCTTCCTTCTGTCAACGGCTTCTTAGATTGCAATTGTATCGTCTTGATGAATTCCTAGTCTTCGCCTTGTTTCTTCACCTTTTCTACATCTAAATATAATCCAACTTTACCACTGCCGGCTCAGGGGGCTTGAGCCGCTTCACAGGCGCGTTACGTTGCTCATCTCTTCCAGAGTAGCAATCAGCCTCTTCTTCCCGCCGTCTGCGACGATCCTTCAGATCCTAATCTCAGCAATATCTCCGCCTGGTACTCGAATCCAGCAAGTCAATCCGCTGTCAAGCCCATTTGGTTTCAGGGATTGCGCGCCACGTCTCTGACCAGATCATCACTCTAGCGGCATCTCCTCCACCGCTTCTTGACCTTCATGTTACCAACAACCATTTTTCACAACCTTGTTGCGACACAAAAGACATTCCCTAAACTTTTACACCGGGTTACCATCGAGTGGTAGAACCCTTGCCTACCGCAATCAGCCATGGCCGACACAATGAGGCCTATGAGCTCCCTCCCAACCATCAAATGCTCTAACTGCGCAGTGGACATCGAGATAGCGATGCTGGCGGACCATGTGTGCTCAACCGCCCCTTCAAGTACGGCTACCATAATCCGTTCAGTGCTTTCTTCAGCCCGTATATTAATAGAATCATCAGAAAACTCTCATCAAACTTCGCCCAGGAAGTTGGATCGCGCAGCTACCTTTGGTAGTGGCATGAATACTAGGTTCTCTAACCATCTTAAGCCCGGCCGTATGCCACCGCCACCACGAATCGATTCTGCTGTTGCCAGTAAGCAATGCAAAACGTCAACGTTCACATACGCAAAAGCTAATCCCACCAGATAAACCTTTCCAAGGACACGAACAATTGACACCGATGAGTAATTATAGTGATCCAAGGAGCTATTCTCCTCTGTCACCAAACAGTACATCTCGGCCACCATATAAAATGGCGAGGAGTGCAACAAGTCCCATGCCACGTCCTTTCGGCCCTCCATCGCCGGATCTTCCATCAAACATGGACTGCGCATTTCCGCCCTTCCCCACTTCTCGTAGCGCAACACCCACTGAGCCTAGGTCAAGGCCTCGAGAAAGATTGGATCCGGCTCCCAGTCACCGTTACGCGGAACCAGATCCTTTATACGCGCCACTGAGTCCTCGGACAAACGGAGGTGAAAGTGTGCTCAAGAGAATGAACACGATTGCACCTGGCCCATTTGACGCAAGAGGAGGCAGCAACGGAGAGCGCAGTAGGTCTGCGAGTCGTGGTGTAGGATCGGGACACAAGCGGAGTGGCACCCAAAGCAGTATAAGTAGCGCAGGAAAAGGACATGCCCAAAGACCATCGACCTCCGGGTCTATAAGGTCAAGAAGCTCAACACTTTCGAATGGAGGTATTGGCTTGCCCGCGCGACCCAAACTAGGACTACCGGCTCGCCCAGCTAGATCGGAAGGGATCGATGCATTCTTGGAGCGGCTTCAGACAGGGTCGACTGAGTCTTCCCAGAATTTTGCGAGTCAAGACGGTCGTCCAAATCCATTACCAGTGCGAAAAGACAGTCGAGATGCTACTGGTCTCCCCTCTCAGCCTCGGCCTAGACGACCCACAGAGACATCTGAATCAACACCTAAACCTAATATGTTTCCCCCTCGAAGCGCAAGCCGCAATGGGTCACGATCTGGTATACTCCAAGACGACACACCTCCATTACCGAGACTGCCCAATACGCAGAAGATTCTTCCTGGTAAACCGTTGCATACACCGTCCGATTCAGGTTCGTCTGACGATTCAGCGTCGAGTTCTGGCCTTAGAAGCGCAACCAGCTCCAGATCAAGCCCTCCAGCTTCGGAAGCTTGGGGTTATTCAAGGAGACCTTCAAATGCTGCAATTGACTCTCCCGCGGAAGATCGCATCCCACGAATGGCAAGTCCAGAACCCTTACTGCAATCTTCAATTCTACCGACACGAATGGAGAGCCGCAATGGGCCTGCGAGTTTGAACAGAGGCAACGCACCGGAACCTTTGTTACAATTAAGGTCATCGCCATTTTCAGATGCCCCAGAATCTCCGATGGATCCTGCAATTCAGCAAGGATTTTTCAACGCAAGACGGCCCTCTAATGATTCACCAAGCTCTCTTATTACCCCTGCAAACATTCCATCTATGAGCCCACCTAGATTGGCAGCGGGTTCTGGTCTTGAGCCCCGAGCTCCAAGCCCCTCAATCACCAGACGTCCTACAACTGCCAGCAAAGGCAAGTGTCGAGGCTGCTCGGAACCAATCATCGGCAAATCAATCAAAGCAGCTGATGGACGCCTTACTGGCCGTTATCACAAACAATGTAAGTCGGGCTGCTTGTCTCGGATTCCGTGCATTGTACTAACAAAACCGTTTCAGGCTTCGTTTGCAAAACATGCCGAGCTCCGTTCCAAACAGCGGATTTTTACGTCATCAACAACTTCCCCTACTGTGAGCAACATTACCACCAACTCAATGGATCCTTGTGCAAGGCTTGCAATCGCGGAATCGAGGGTCAATACCTTGAGACAGACCTGAAGCAAAAGTATCATCCAAAATGCTTTAGCTGCTTGACTTGCCGGATCCAGCTGCGTGACGATTACTTCGAAGTTAGCGGCAAGATCTTTTGCGAACGGCACGCGTTTCACGCAGCACAGCAAAACACGTTCTTAGGCGCCGGGCGACGAAATCCAGAAAGGAGGACCACAAGGCTTATGATGATGATGTGAAGACTCTCAGCCTTGTTTTGACTCCTTCCCTCTTTCATTTGTTTGATTCATTCTTCAAGTCCATACTACACCTTTATTCTGCATCTGACGGCCTGGTTCCGAAGCATTTATCTTCTACATCCAGAGAGGTGTCACCATTCTTTGCATTTAATTTGAGTTGGACTCAGCATCCAACATTGGTTTGACATGACGAGCATCCATATGGCGTTTACTGTTTTGAGCTCGTGGGCTTGCGGTACCAAATATACCCCCTTCGCTTGGTCGTCGTTTCTTCGACTACCCCAATTATTCTTTGACTTCTTCTCGTCATGCGAAAGTCAATTCTGTACGTAATGTTTAGTGTATACCGGCATATACGCTGTAATCAATGAAGCCGGCCTCCCTCTGTCATACTCTCCATTTCTGTGCCTAACAAAGACTTCCCTGTAAAGACTCCATATTTAAAGCTAGGATTAAGGAGAAGCCTCATGCTGTAAAGTTTTGGAAAAGTCGTGCAGGTAGAAACGTAGAGTATAGGTCGTCCAGAAGGTGACAGTACACTAATAGCGCCTCCGAGGTGAAGGGAGGGCAAGTATTCATAGCTCGAGAGCATTGCGAACTGGTTGTAGCGATAATTATAATTTCAATAAATAAAGAGACTGCGATTATCTTCCAATGATTCAAGTGCCAGCTGTTGGCCTCTGGGACCTATGAATTCTACCCTTTTAAGAAGAGGGTGCAAAAGGCAAGTTTAGGCGAGGAAATTTCCAGCTCCGCCGTCAGCATCTCTGCAACATTCAATGTACTCCATCAAGCCATGGACAATGCCCTCCGAAGACGTCGAACACGATGACAATTCTCAGAATAATCCTGCCCGTCAGCCTTCACAGAGCATCTTCACAGTTCCCGCACCTATAAAGCGCTTGTTCGACAAGTTCCCTCTCCTCACCTATCCTGCGAATGATCTCCCGTTGCGCGCTCCCCGAAATAGATTACAACATGTACTCTATGTCTTTACAACTGCGGACGGAGCTGTGCAAGGTGCACCCTCGTTCAATCCAAGTTGTTTGAAGTGGCAGGTCAGTCATAGCGTAATGCTAGGAGTACCTTTGAAAAGACTGCGGCTGATATCAAGATTCTATAGACGTACTTGAACTTTTGCGGAGTCGACTTTCGAATAGTCCCGTCCAACAATCATGCTTCTCCGAGCGGCGCCCTCCCTTTCCTTCTCCCCTCCTCCCCAGACCATTTGAAGCCCTCGAGGCCGGTGGCCTCTGGAAAGCTACAGAAATGGAGTATAAACAATAGCAATACAGCGGCCGAAGAACCATCTGATCTTCGATATGAAGCATATCTATCACTGCTAGACCACAGAATACGGAGAGCTTGGGTGCGTCTATTAGGCCAAAGGTCTCCACGAAATGGGTAATTGACTGACCGTGGAAATAGCTCTATACTCTTTACCTTACCCCCAACTTCATCTCCATCGCCGAACCCCTTTATATCCTTCCTATCTCGAACAACTCATTTGTGCGCCTCTCAATTGCGTCAGATTTACGTACCGCTGCGGAGAAGGAGCTGTGTAAGTACGCTGCGGTTATCGATGCGGAGACCCTTTACAGAGAAGCCGAAGAAGCTTTCACCGCTCTCGAAACTGTACTGGGGAACGACAAATGGTTCTTTGGAGCAGAAAGACCTGGTCTGTTTGATGCTAGCGTATTTGCCTATACACATTTGCTCCTGCATGAGAACTTGGGAAACGGCTGGGCCGAGTCACGAGTACGGAAATCAGCCTTAGAGAAGCATCAATTGGTGGCGCATCGAAACAGGATACTCTCATCCTATTTTGCCAGCGCTTAGAGCCGGATCCATGACTCTTGGGTGACTCTTGAGGCAGAAATATCGGTGTACGATACCCTTGTACTATATGGAGCGAATCTTGAATAGAGGGGAGAAATGGATGTATCATAAAAGTAGTACTGCATATCTGGTAAGGCAACAACAAGCTTTTCATTCGATACCATGAAGCGGAAAGAGGTTCGATTCGACATTCCAATGCTGGGTGTGGCTTGACACCGTCTCTTCCCGGTACCGAAGTGCATATGTGAGTCATGGAGAATTCTGCACGACATTGATGAGACTGATGTAGGGCGTGAGGTCCGCTAATGGAAAGATATATCCGCTTTATAAGTACTTACGCAATCCTCTCTCTTATCACTCCATCTTCAGGCTCGTTCTCTTCCTTCGAAACTATCTGCCCCACTTTGCCTCAGGCAGAAACTCTTTTGTTTCTTATTCGTTGCCGAATTGTGTTGACTGACATCTTTCAAAAGAGTCTCAATATCAACATGACACAACCGACATCTGTAAACATGACGTTTGACACTTCTCTAATCGACCTCTCTCCAGACAATTCCCAACATCACAATGCTTACCCATCAACACTTCATGGATCATTCTCAACTACAGAATCAGAGCCATCCGACAATGGCCAACCACAAGCTACCCGAGCCTCAGCAATCCAAACGCCAACTCTCCAAAGTGCAAGTCCAAACCCGGAGAAAACTCCCAAGGCAGCTCAGCTGAATGCCTTCTCGTCGCCACCGAAATCTTCAACACCAGTCCAGCATCTTCCCACTCAAGACACATACAATGAATGGGCCTCCGTCTACGACTCAGATGGCAACATCCTCCAATCCATCGATGATGTCGAACTCTCCAGTTTGCTTCCAGACTTCCTATTTCTCTCTCTATCTTCCACCCACTCCGAAGCCAATCCGAACCCCTTCAACATCCTGGATCTAGGCTGCGGAACAGGCCGAAACACCGCCAAACTCGTAGCCTACAACTGGCCACCCAATCCCAAAGTCTCAATCACAGGCCTCGACTTCTCGGCAAAAATGTTAGCCATCGCGTCAGAAAAGCTACGTAGCAATCCCAAACTCCAAAGCCAAGACTCAGACATCAGACTCTCTCTCCACGAGACAGACTGCTTCCCCACAGCCTCAAACCCCTCCACCGCGCCCTTCCCCGCCATCTCAGATCTCTCCCAGCAGCACGCCATCATCTCAACTCTAGTCCTCGAACACATTCCCCTTCAACCATATTTCGCAACTCTATCCTCCCTCCTCCTGCCCAAGGGCTACGCGCTCGTGACGAACATGCACCCTGAGATGGGAAATATATCACAAGCTGGGTTTGTGAGAGCGGATGGGCAGAAGATTAGGGGAAGTAGTTTTGCGCATGGGATTGAAGAGACGGTTGAGGCCGCTAAGGAGGCTGGGTTTGAGGTTTTGAAAGTTGCGGAGAGGGGGATTAGGGAGGAGGATGTGGAGGGTGGGAGGGTGAGTGAGAGGGGGTGGAAGTGGGTTGGAGTGAATGTGTGGTATGGATTGTTGCTTAAGAAGGCATGAGATGGGAATTGGGGATCATGAATTTTGTGAATTGGAGGGACATTTGTGAAGCTGGGTTTTTGATGGTTTTCTGGTATAGTCTTTCTATTTGGTAGCCTTTTTATAATATTGGTATTGAATCTTTAAGATTTGCAATGCTTGATCACGTGTAGACTAATAGCCTTTTGAGTCACAGTCTAGCATCCATTCCTATTAAGCCCTGAGAGATAAATCTGGACTCGAGTGCCCATAACTCTACAACATACCTGCGATCCAGAAATACGTGACGAATTGATCACGCTCCCTCAGTTTAAACCCAACCTTTAAGAAATAGCCATCCAGCCTTATCAAAAGAAGACTTCGTATCTAAAGCTAGCCCTGGCCCAAAATCTCAATTCTTACACAAAGTAAAAATTCTCTCTATTTCTCTTAGAATAGCTATTAAAAAACAAATCTGACATACCATTCCCAGCAAAAACAACACAAGCCAAAATGTCAAACACAAATGCTAAAGAACCCCTTCCGCCAATAACCTACGCCCTCGACCCAACTCTAACGGTCGAAGAATACATCTTCATCCTACAAACCTCAACTCTGTCTGCCCGCCGTCCAACAGATCCCAATCGCCTCTCCACCATGCTCTCTAATTCAAACTTAATCATCACAGCACGGCTTTCGTCGCAAGATAGCGAAGGCACTGGCTCCACCATTGTCGGTCTCGCTCGGTGCTGGTCCGATGGCTTCACGTGCTATGTTGCGGATTTGGCGGTTAGTAAGGAGGTGCAGGGAAGAGGGATTGGGAAGGAGTTGATGAAGAGGGTTAGAGAGGTGGTGGGAGGGAATGCTACTATTTTGTTGCTTAGTGCGCCGGGGAAGGAGGGGTGGTATGCGGGGATTGGGATGAGGAGGGTTGGGGAGGGGGGAAATGCGTTTGTTTTTGATAGGGAGAGGAGGGATTGAGGTGGGTTTAGGGAGAAGGAAGGAAGGATAGGAAGGGGGGTGGAGTCGAGATTGTTAGCATGGGATTCATTTGACGGGATAAACGGAGAAAGTTGTCAATTGATACACAACGAAATCTATTGGCATTCGACATGTTAATGTACACTCCCATCATCATCCTCTAACCACACGTTCATTCCGCCTCCTCCGCGTATTCCGCTCGGCCTGGCTTCGAGTTGAGGTACTCGTTCCTGTACATACAAACATTAGTAAACTCCTCAGATTTTTCCCTTACTCATTATGCTCATCTTACCTCTCGATAGCCCACTGCATAGCCGAATAGGCGAGTATGAGCGGCGGTGCCCAGTACAGAATCTGGTTGCGTGTTCGGCGAAAGGTGTTGAAGACAGCAGCGTTCAATGTCCCGGCGAGCGGTCGCTGACGGTTCGCAGAGAGTGCATATTGCACAGCGCCTTTCTGGGGTGGGGAGCCTGGATCAATCGCGTGAGTTGTGGTCTCTGAGTTGGAAGAGTACTTCGGTTGAATCATTCGGAGCTCGAGAATTCGGAGGCATTGGGAGGAGAGGATGTACCTAGGCTACCCCACCAGCCCATCCATCTATTGGAAGACGTAAGTTAGCATTGCAGATGAAGCGCAATGGAATGAGACATGTTGATGGTGTCGTGGAAGTTCATCTCCGGTGCTTGGGAAGCGGTTGCTTCTGGGGTACACTCACTGGCCAGGAAGCTTTTCACCACCGCCACCCATGTTGTCGGTATTCTTTCGATACGTGGGTGGAGAATTGAATGTATTGCGAAGGTGTCAGAGGCGTTGTGTTGCTCGGTGAATGTCAAAGATTATGATGTCGAAGAAGCTCGAAGATGGAACTCCCGACACGTGATCTCCAGCTTAACCGAATATGGACATGATGCTTCGACATTTTGCAAGAGCTCCCATCTTCAGCAACGAAACGTCAACGCTCACCCACTCTATCCCAACCCTCCTAATCCCCCGCCTAATACCTCGTCAAAATGGCGAACGCTCTCCAATCCGTCTACAAATGGGCCATCCCCCTCGCTTTCGGCTACAGCTTCGCCCAAGCTTCCATATACGATGTGAAAGGCGGCACTCGCGCTGTCATCTTCGACAGACTTTCGGGAGTCAAGGAAACGGTTATCAATGAGGGAACACATTTCCTGGTACCGTGGCTGCAAAAGAGCATCATCTTTGATGTGAGGACGAAACCGAGGAACATCTCTACTACCACTGGAAGCAAGGATTTGCAGATGGTGAGCTTGACACTTAGGGTGTTGCATAGGCCGGAGGTGAAGATGTTGCCGAAGATCTATCAGGTATGAACAAGTCCGTTCCGTCCACATGCGAGACGTTCTGCTCTGGAGACGGCCAAACTGCGCCAGTTGAGCATCAACTAAATTTATGTCCAAAGAACCTTGGTCTCGACTACGACGAGCGTGTGCTCCCCTCAATTGGCAACGAAGTTCTCAAAGCCATCGTCGCCCAATTCGATGCCGCCGAACTCATTACCCAGCGTGAAGCCGTCAGCAACCGCATCCGAACCGACCTTCTCAAGCGCGCCCAAGAATTCAACATCGCCCTCGAAGACGTCTCGATAACGCACATGACCTTCGGTAAGGAGTTTACCAAGGCGGTTGAGGAGAAGCAGATCGCCCAGCAGGAAGCTGAGCGCGCAAGATTCATCGTGGAAAAGGCAGAGCAGGAGAGACAAGCAAACGTTATTCGGGCAGAGGGTGAAGCCGAGGCTGCAGACACAATTTCCAAGGCTGTGGCCAAGAGTGGTGATGGCTTGATCATGATCCGAAGAATTGAGACTCAGAAGGATATTGCACAGATGTTGGCGGGTAATCCTAACGTTTCATACCTACCGGGTGGAGGAGGAGCAGGTGGTGAGGGGAAGAATGGGGGAAGCTTTCTGTTGGGACTGAGGTCGTAATGGAGAGACACAAAAATGCATGAGTTGTGAGTTTCCGGCGTATTGTATAATTAGCTCCTGTCTGCTATACATCTTCTCTGTAGCCTAGGGAATCTTAGTCTCCTCTTCTCTGTGCGCCATCATTTATCAACTCATACTGTTGTTCACCCTGCTAGTCCTGCTATCATCAATATCTCCGCGAGGACATCCACCTGTTATGTTTTATGCCCGATGTCCTTTCAGGTCGCACTTACTTACTGGATCAAATAAACAACCTTCCTCTCTATGTGTTCTTGGACTCTCATGAATCCACTTTTTCTCAAAAAAGAAACAGCAGATCTCTGCACCTATGTCAACCTCCCTTCTATCTACATATCGCCGCTCATGACGAACCCTCCTAATCAACAACTTCTCCACACCTAAATATGTCACACACAACGCCGATCGTCCCCGCATCACCTAACGTCACCTCTACGAAATATCACCAGCTACAAAAATGTTCTCGCAAGACTCTCCCGCACGCCTCTCACCCTTCCCATCAACCCCCTCTCCACCCATCAACAACGCCACTACAAACCTAACCGACCAACCCCTCACATTCTTCAACTTCACCTCCAGCCCAATAACATCCCTCCCACCACCCTCCCCACCTCAAAAAATGCACCTGACAGGCCGCTGCACCTGCGACAACCTGCAATACACGCTCACTCTAGACTCAGCGGACGACGCCAGAACGAGTCTATGCCACTGTTGGAGCTGCAAACGGGCGTTTGGAGGCAACTACGGTCTAACAGCCAAAATCCCCGTCTCGGCATTCAAGTACGACAAGAGGAGTGCGAAGCCGACGGAACATAAGGCGGCGAACGGGGTTTGTAGGGAGTTCTGTGGGATTTGTGGGAGTTTTATTTTGGAGTATGGTGTACGTCCTGTGATCCTGCTAATCCTCTATTTTGCGTTTATGTCCACTTCTTTTGGTTTTGGTGGAGGGGGGAATGAGATGGGATGGGATAGGGGGAATGGAGAGCTGATCTGTGAAATAGGAAGCTGCCAAGCCTTATTTCAGATATATAGTCGTCGGCAGCCTGGATGATCCGGATGCGCTTCCGCCGAAGGGAGAGTTTTTTTGCAAGTATAGGGCGAAGTGGATGCCTGAGATACCGGGTAAGGCCCAGTTTTCTAGGCTTTGATATTGCATCTCCTTTTCCCTTGGCTTGGTGGTCTTATTCTTTGCTTTTGGTGGTGCCGTGAGTCGATTGCGTTTGTGGGGGAGAGAAGGGCTAATGTGATATAGGTATCTTTCACAAGAATAAGATTAAGGAGTAAGGGAGAAGGGGGGTGCGGAGTTTGGGAGAATTTGCTGGGTTGGAGTGAGCGGTGGAAGGCGGTATAATGAGCTTTTTGCCAGTGGCAAGAGGGGTGATGGAGTCACTGGGCTCGAGGGCTATGATTCCCTCCTCTTCAGACCTAAGAGTCGGTGGAGCAGAAAGACGGGTATCTCACCGACTAGGCGATCCCTTGAACATTCTCTAGTTTCTACTCTTTTGGCATTCCTCTCACGAGCTGCTGTTCCCATGGATCGTTAGAGTTTCAAGCAATGGTTCCCTTCTTGAATCACGAGTGCGTCCAGGAAGGCCATGGAAGTCTTTGCTTCAAGCGTCTAGCAAGACGCGTCACCAATCCCATAGGTAATATAGATAACTGGCGGAAGAAGATGGGCGAGGAAGTGGGCACGCGAATATGAGCGGTGACGAGATGCTGGTAGGTTAAGAAACGGAGCGGCTTGAGGACACTGGGAATGCATTGCGCTATCACGTTTTCTTCCCATAGATGCCACATCTCTCACCTTTCTCAGCCCTTCAGGCCAATCCCATTTCTAGACCTCGAATTCAGACATACAGTAAGACATACAGTAACGCAGCCCCTAATCTTCCAGCATGTAACCTCCTCTGATTCTTTTCTCTGGGTCCCATTTTTTTAGATCTCCAAACTTATACTATGCAAAAGTGTAAGCTTGGCCGCTCGCTTTTGAGTTCAGGGGTTTTCTAGAAGGTTACCACTTCTATTAAAAGTATCCTACTAACGCTAACTCTTTCGCCATGACCTTGGCATCTGTGGCCGAGTTCAGCCCGTCCAGCATACAGCATATACCCCCTTTCTTCAATTGTCCCAAATCTTCTCCTCATCCTTCTCCCCACCCATACCGAACTCGATTGCGACCTTTCAGACTTCTCGCTCAATGAGTTTGACTGATATCAGAATCTTCGAATGACAGCAACAGTGCCGGATACGCTTTCTGAAGAACCTAGGAGCGTAGCTTCGATGTGTATTGGACGCGTATATCGAATATTTTAGGAGTCCCATCTGATGAATATAGGGCGTAACCGACGCTTCTACTCCCATGCCAATGCCGGAGACGAAGCGACTACCGAGCAGTTCTTTCCAGATTGTTGTATAAGCGGAGCCAAAGTAGTCAGCGAGACTAAACTAATTAATGCGGCAGTGAAGAGGGCTCCGCGCCTACCAGCAGCACTGGAGGAAAACTTCGAGATTACTCTCCGCCACGATGCCGCCCAACCCAAGGACAAGAATGATCCATTCTGCGCATGCAGCGATCCAACTCGCTGCAATGATGTGTACGATCAGGCTTGTAGTTGTTGCATTTCTCGCACCTGGCTGGATTGCTGTTCGGGTCGCAGATGAAGGCGTCTAGGCCGTCCTAGTCCTTTGTATTGCTGAAGACGTTTTCAGCCCCTTTTCCGAGAAGAATATAACCAGGTTCCATTCAAATGACTTAGAAGACGCGAAGGTATGGCAAAGATATCAATGGGAGGGTGAGGGTAGAGGTGAAGCACGGTGATTACTAGCAATGCATTCATTCTGAGGAGTAGACAGCCAGAAACCGATTGCGGCAGCGGAGAAATGGGTTGTGGAATTCACTCCACTGAAGATCCACGTGGCTTGCTTGTGTATTATCGGGTTGGCTAGATCTATTGGATGCTTATTAATCCTGTGTTTTGTTCAGACTTACTCCACACAAAGTACCCAAGGCGGTCCAGATTTGCCATAGCAAGCCTGACCTCGTATATGTGACGGCGCGACTTCTGCTACGTAAAAAGGAACCATAGCATGAACAAGGAAATCAAATAAGCGAGATCAGCTGAAATTGAGGTAGGCCCTTTCTAACTCACTGTTCAATATAAGAAAACCGCTTCATGTGCGGCATTTCATCAAAAAACGCATTAATTTCTTTCTGCGATCTTTCTATCAAGGAAGCGGAATTGCGGAAATCTGAACAGCCGTTTAAGCGCTGACAGGACATGACTCCAGACAAACAATGGCTAAAGCGACAGGATATGGTATACGAGAGAGAACAATTCCTACCAATGTTTGCTCACGTCTGTGGACGCGACCTCCTGACAAATTCTATTCTGTGATTCGATCTAAAACTTTATATGATTCATCGTCCCAACCGTTAAATGCCTCTGAGACCTTATGTTTGTGTTCTTCTCTTAGAATTGATCATCAATCGCTCGACCGATCTCGACGGGCGACTAAGCTCAACGGAAGCGTCCTGGGGCCTTGTAGGATACGTTGAAAGTCTCCCAGGGCGCTGCCATTGTCATTGCCTTTCCGTTGGCAAGTGTCAATGTCGAAGAAGTGGCTTTGTTCAGGCGGAGCCGACTCCACTACGACTTCCGAAGTGTGTTGTGTGTTGTCGGTCGAGAGCTAGAACTCAGGTAAAAGGGGTTTGCTGGTGGAAGGTCGATTCGATGTTTCATGTCAGTGCATCTGCTTCAGCTCCATACTCCTTTACTATCCACTCGCAGAAATTTTCCCATTCGTCTCGGAAGATCCTGAGACCTTCTTCCTTCTCGGTCTCGGAAAGGCAGCTGTATTTCAGACTCCATTCCGCTAATTGTCGCCATCCGTGGATAGTCATCGACGGTGTACCAACCATGACCTGGTAGAATTCATGGGACATGGAATTACTATAATACCAAGTTAGCCGTTTGCATTTCCGTACAAAGCATCGGAGATTTAGAGAGCTTTTTACCTGAACAGTGACGGGTTATCGCTATTAACCGTGCACGGTATTCCGGCAGCTAGAAGTTGTGGGAACGGGTGCTCTTTGATGTTCCTGCATAGATGGAGGAGTTCGTTGGAAATGGGACAAAGCTCAATGCAGATATCCGCTTTCTTGAACTCGTCGATCAGATGAGGATGCTTCATTAACGAGAAGCCATGCCCGATTCGTTTCGATTTGAGGAGAGCTGCGTCGTAGAGATTTGAATTGGAGGGTAACCTGGAACCTCCAGTATCCAGCAGTGTTTCCCCGGCATGGAACATGAATGGAATATCGAGATCTCTTTGCTTGCATGTCCGTTTAAACGACACCAACTCGTCATAGTAGTACCCAATGTGATTCGGGCGATCCTCTGCTCCTACGAGATCGAAACCTACAGGGAATTAGAAACGGCCTGGGCGCAGAAGCACGAGAAGAAACGGGTAAGCAACACTTACCGCAAATGAGATCGGGGAATTTGATTTTAAGGTCTATGCAGTCTTGCATCTCCGATCGCATCTTGGCTTTCGGTATAGAGCGCGGTGTGCAATAAATAATCTTCAGTCCGAAGGGAAATGTGTGTAGTTTGCCGTTTTTCTTTAGCTCAGCCTGCTTTTCCCTCACGCCCTCTATTATCAAATTCATTTGATCATCGTGAGAAAGTTTACCCCTGCCATCGTCGCTTGGGATTGATTTGTCCATCAACATCGGCCGCAGCTCGGCATACATGATCCGCTCATCAATCAGGCGATCAATAGCTTTCCCAATGTACCACTTGAAGACTCTCTCATAGTTGAGAAGCCCCTTGAAGCAGCGTGTTGCCTGGTTAAAACGCGCCCATACGCTGCCATAGATGTTAGAGCCAGAACGCTTTGGAAGCGAAACAGGAGGCGGTCTTTCAAGGTGCGGATGCTTTTTTCGTTCATGATTCAATAACGTATCGCTTCTTGTAAACCTCTTCTAACAGATTTCGCAGGTAAAGAAAGTTGCACTTACCCATTGACGGTCTGATCTTTGCTATACGCTTCTTCTTCGCTTAAGATCATTTTTTGCTTGATCCATCTTTCAGCAGGTGTGAGATGGACGGGTTCTTGGGCTGAGCTGTCCAATATAAAGCCCCCCTCTGGATTGGAGTCAGGT
The DNA here is from genome assembly GCA_000467715.1 of Hysterium pulicare CBS 123377. Taxonomy (NCBI): domain Eukaryota; kingdom Fungi; phylum Ascomycota; class Dothideomycetes; order Hysteriales; family Hysteriaceae; genus Hysterium; species Hysterium pulicare. The sequence goes on from AJFK01000597.1 coordinate 182,928, forward strand.
TTTCGGTATTTCCGGCCGTATCGCTTATCAAACTCGTCGCGGAATGTAATCCATCTCATCCAAGGCTGCGATCCTTCTTTTTTCCATTCAGGATCGTAGCTTTTCGAGAAGAGATCTGCGGAGGGTGTGTCGTCCGGGACAACGTTGAACACCATTTCAGTCTCATCCAAGTCTTTCTGTGATAGTAACGGCTGAGTACTCCTGATGAACATGTTTCCCATAGATCGAGCTTCTTCAAGGAGCCTCTCAGGGCTCAATTCTGCGTTGAAATGCAGATGTAGAAGAGCGCCCTTTGGCATACGCATGGCTATTTTGAATATCTTACTATCTTGCTCGATGCGGTCTTTGTTGGTAAGGAATTGACCGCCCATATCTAAGGTCCCTGGTGGTGGGATAGCTTCAGACGCTTTACTTCCGAACAAATTGTCTCTCTCGTCTTCTCTTATTTTTAATATCACCTTGCCAGCTTCCGTTTCAATGGACGATGCCGATTGCTTGGCATTCCAGTCCCAGGATTTTTGATCCTCCTGCTCCAACAATTTTGCGCGTTGAACTTCGTACTGCTCATGAGATGATGATGTGTTTAGTTCGCGTTCAAATACACTTTTGGCAGTCGCCATTTCATCTTGAGGGTTACGTTTCTCTCGCATGTTGGTTTGATTTCGCGTGACCGGCATTGGGCTTCTTTTCCTCTTGTTCCTTTTGGAATCACCTAATCGCATAGCCCGACTGACTGGGAGCTTGTTAGAATTGTCCTCGGTGTTGTTTCGGTCACGACTTGATCTACACCATGATCAGCCACAACGTTCACTTTATGCATTTTAGATGTTTGCGCCGCTAGCTAAGAATGCGCTGAGGGCTTAGGGGGGGACAAACAATGAAGGTAGTATAATGCCACACTTTGCCAACCATCCCGACCGGGTCTTGTTCGTGCCGCTCGAGTTGTTTGACTCAGGGTCAATCGGCATGCCTGTAAAACAACTTTGATTGCGGCACTCACCGGCTGGTCATGCCGGATGTATCTGAGAAAGGGGTGATACTGGCAAACGTGATGGAGAAGTTGAGCAAATAAAGATCTATCTGCAGCCTGCGCGCAAGGCTGAAATTGTGTCTTGAATACCTCTGTTCAGAGGCTGTGTACAGGCCTTGTGGAAAGCGCTGCTTGGAAAGGACCGGGCAAGGAGACTAATGATTTTATCCGTCACAGTTTTGCTATCGTTACCAAACTTTTCAGAAGCGGTTCACTGGGTTGCCAGCCTTATAAGGTCTAGTGAAAGATTGATGTGGTCAGTAACTCGGTCCTCTAACCAGCTGCGCCTCATTGTCACGGGAGAAGGCTGACAGCAATTGCGGCTGCCTAGAAGAAGAGAGGAGCAGCAAAGAATGACGGCGCTTGATAATGGGAATTGAAGGGTGATAGACAGGGACTAGTGACGATCTATGGTATATCGTAATGAAAGATGGAAATAGCTTAATAAGAGGGGTGAATGACATGCAGCTGGCTCGCGTGCCTTAGGTAGGACTCAGCACCAACAAAGCTTATACATACGTCGCTGAACAACACTCCAGCTGGACATGCAGGAAAGGACTTCACTGGATGAATCCAAGGAGGGCGACACCGATAATGCGATGTCTAGATCGAGCAGGATTGATGTTCCCTCCGTATCGATGTCGGTATCGTTCCGCAGCCTGAGCGCGCGAAGTGTGTGAGCAGTCGGAAACAGAGTCGCGAAGGAATGACGGAATGCGGAACACGACAAGAAGCTCTAGCAGCCAGTCCGCCTAGGCGTATTCGCGATGCCGCAACTGTGGTTGTATCAAGAGGATGGATGAAGCAGATGTTTCAAAAGGGCACCTGAACAGATGTCTTGGACGGGACATTGAGGCTATGCTGGCAGCTATCTGAGATAAACCCCTGCCCACCTTGCCGCCTAGCCTGCGGTGTACTATTCTGAACCAATGCCCAGCCAAAATTCAGGCGACAAGGCCACACAACTTGTACAAAGCTGCACAAGCACACTGCAAAGAGCGCACCCAATGGAGCTCTGACCGGTCCACTCGGCGCTAGAACATATGTCTCTGCTCCGCCCTCAGTCGTGCATATTCTCCTCTCTTGGCTGTTTGACGTTGCTCCAGTACCTGCCTCTCCTCTGCCCATGATCGTCTCTTCATTTACACCACATCGTTGTCTTATATACACAGCTTTTCCTTCGCCCTCGCTTTTGCGCTGCGAATTCTTTCCGATGCCATCTCATGTCCTCATCTATCAATTGATCTAGCGTCCTTGTTGTGCGTTCAGTTGCCATGCGTTGGATTCAGAACACTCAGACCACTTTGTCAGAGTTTCAACTTGACATTGTAGGCTTCCTAGCTATATTAGGCGAAGGTTCCGTTCTTGCAAATGCTCAAGTTTCTACACTATCCAAATGGATCTTTTTACCACGACTTCTCCCGGCTCCTCAAGCTCTACTCCGGCCCTCGAGACCCTCAGTGCTCGAACCGCACCCTGGACGTGTGACTGGGGTCTTCTCCGGGAACGATAGGTCTTCGATAAATCACATTGGGAACATCGTCTGGTGAGCAATCAAAATCCCTCTGACATGTTGCATACGGCTGATGGCAATTGTTTCTTAGCGATGCCAATTCAATGGAAGCCTTCTCTGTGCGCGTAGTGCATATAGTTAGACAAAACGACCTCCCTCTCAAAGCGAAGACGGTGGCTCCACTCACCGCTGTACTGTTCCTCGGAGCCACGTTCTCCGCCGTCCTCCTGGGCCTCTCAATATGGCAAGGCGATGGGTTTTCGTTGATAGCAACCATTTTGCTGTCAGTACTATCTAGCATAATTGGCTGGGGAAATAAATGGACACTTCAACTTCCGAAACGCACCGTCTCAAGTACCAAGGTGCCTCGAGGGGACGTAGTCATACGATATCCGAAAGGAAGCTTCCTGATCGTTCGATGTGAGGAAGGCGTTGCCCGCGAACTATACTTTGCTCCAGAAGCAATAAAATATTTGTTGACACACGCTCCAATGTACAGAATACTGTCATTGGTAGGCACCGTCATGCTTATGGGTGGCGTCATTGCCCTCGCCAATGCGAAGATTGAGCTCCAGATTGCTTGGGCAGGATTCTATATGCTCCTCGGTGCCTCATACTGGATTGTCGCCGCTTTACCGTCTAAGCTTCACTGGGACACTTCGTGCTATAAAGTCAAGCTGGAATGTCTCTCCGATAGTGACCCTGATAAGAAGGGATTCCCAAGTGTCAACAGGACCTTCACGCAGGCTCTGTGGAAGGTCATTGTAGTCACGAAGAATACCGATTGGATTCTTCAAAGCAACGCTACCCCAAGTACGCTCGCCTGGCGAGACTGGCTTCGTGACGCAAACCACATAGCTCGTACTACGAAGTTGTCAGATCACGAGCGAATCGACGGCGTAAAAACATGGGAGGTACCTGATTGGGACCCTCAGGAGCATCTCAGAGACCTTTTGGCAAAGCAAGCAGCCGAAGAGGAAAAGGAAGTCAGCACAAACAGCGTTTAAACCATCTTTATTTCATCAATCAGCACTTATCACGACTTACGAACTCACGATCTCAAAAGCGATACCTCTTTCAACGCATTGTCGAGCGAATGCATAGCGATCTCCGTACCATCATCTGTATTATATAGGTATATAACAATTTGATTGAGCGTAGGATTTTGGGCATACCTGCATTCGTTTCTTTTCTTGGGAACTTGGTATTGTTATTTACGAACGGCGTTGTTCACCTCATATCTTCTATAATATACCTAACAAGTATCGAGATCTGACCAAGCATTAGTCCTTGGCTTCTCCAGTCTCATTCTTGCAGCATTCGTAGCGCTTCCTAGTCATATTCATCACTTGCTGTCTTGCAGCCATTGTTCAAGGATGGAATCAACCCAATCTTAGCGAGGCCAACCTCACCTGGTGGGCATGAGGTTGGAAGTACCATCCTCTGGTGATTATTGTCAGCCATAACTGAACATCAAACGTCTAGAAAATCTGGCTAAACTACTTCTCGGCTTCGAGTTTCTTCACTATACCTATCCCCACTCAATTGCACATGTGTCCACCTTCATGTCATACTCTCCTACACCCCAAATAAGAAGTCGTCGTACAGCGCTTCGGATGCTCCGCAGTTCTTAGTCGCCAACAACCCTTGTGGGACTTTGTTCTGCTAAAGTCTATGGATATGCCCAGGAGGCATGTCCGTGGTCTTGTCCCGTAAAAGACATTGCAAACGCCTGGTAAAAGGCTAATATGCCCTTTAAATTAAACTCAGTTGTGCTTTCTCCACCCTAACATAGTTCAAGAAGCAGACCTCCACCTCTGTTCCTTCTCCACTTTCTCCTTCACCACATCCCTCAAGAATCCTTGAAGATTCTGAGCTTTAGTATCCACATCCATCATATCAACAGCCACCCCAGTATCCTTACAACACGCCTCTTCCGCCATTTCGCACGCTTCGTCCCATTCTTCAAAGCTGAAGTCTCCTTCGCTTTCAGCAAGAAGCAAAGCGCGCCGCGCAGAGAAGGCAAAAGCGTGGATCGAGCGTATAGACTGTCCGGGTACGAGTTGGCTAGGATCTGGAGAGCAAAGGAAGTCTCCCGTAGATGTCACGGTTACGAATGCGCTGGTGAGGGTTGTGGATAGAGGTATTGAAGCGGAGAGGAGGGCGAGGAGGGCGGTATTCAGGAGGTGAGGGAGGAGAACGAGCGACTATTAGAAGATCAGTAGATTTCTCTATTACTAGTGTATTCTGCACCAGCATACAGATTGCGATCCATTCCCCACATTCAATTCTATAGGCAGAGTTCGCAACTGTAGAGTAACTTGTATCAATGTACGGGGAAAACTCCGAACGAGGATGATATGTCGTAAAGCTGCTTGGATCAACGATTCAAGATGTCGCTCTTTCGGACCTGCAGTACCCTTGTTAGCAAAACATCCCGCAGGCATGATATTGGGATGTCCACTTACTCCCTACGCCTACAGCAGGTCGTACGTTCACCTCAATCGCAGCTTCCTCGGGCAACTCATCCCGCCGCAGCACCTCGACAGGCCCATTCACAGCGCCGATGATTTCGTAGCCTTGGTGCGAATACGTCGCCGAGCCATCTGCACGATGCAAAGGTGAGAGCAATGCCGCTGGAGACATGCCGAACAATGTGAGCCAGCTTCGTGATAATTATTTGGTGTTTTGTTCTCAACCTATGTCCAAAAAGATTCGCGGGGCAAGCGTTTCCCACGCGCTGATCAGCTAGCGACCTGAGCTCAGCTTGCCGCGGCTCTGGGAGCGTGCTGTCATCCCAACCTCCAACTTTGCTGAAAACTATTCACTCTTTCGAACTGCTCACCTCCCTGTGGAATTATACTGAGAATTGCCCCGAATGTCAAGCTCAAGCCGCGCACAAACTCCCACAAAACGCCTCCTCACCGAGCTTCAAACCTACCAATCCGATCCGAACGAAGCTCTGGTCCAGCTGGGACCTGTTGACGATGATATTATGCATTGGACGGCTGTTATGAAGGGGGTTTTGGGGACGGCATATGAAGGTAGCTAGATATTCTCTTATACTATCTGTCTAGGTTTTATAGCTTGTCCATCAAAACAATATGCCCTGGATACACATAGCATCTCTAAGGGCAAGCGTACTGTGAAAAAGGTGCTAATAATTACTTCACAGGCGGCCGCTGGCTCCTCGACATCCGCGTTCCTTCCACCTACCCCCTCTCCCCTCCAGAAGTAAAATTCGTAACGCGAATATGTCATCCAAACGTAGATTTCAAGGTCCCGCCTCCTCTACCACCACCTCCCCTCCAATCCCCATCTAACCTCCCCCCTCTAGACCGGCGAAATCTGCCTCGACCTCTTCAAAACCTCCTGGACCCCAGCTTACACCATCACAACGACCCTGACCTCCGTGCACCAGCTCCTCACGTCCGCAGAACCGAATTCGCCGCTGAATATAGATATCGCGCAGTTGTTTAGGCAGGGGGATTATGTGGGTGCGGAGGCGTTAATTAGGTTTTATACTGAGACGGAGAGGTGGGAGGGGAGGTAGTGAGGAGGGTGGAGTGGAGTGTAAGGGCTGTTTATATTAGGTGGATAGGGGGGATGAAGCGTTTATATGAAAGCGAAGACATAATTCTCATGAAGGAGGGAGTGGTGACTTTGTTTGAGCGATTATGGAGTATATAAGCATGGTTGTAATTTCGCTTTGGTGTAGATTGGATACCTGAAATGGAATACATATTTACGAATTTTCTAAAGGTGCATGCCGACTGAGAGCTATGCTTCTATAGTGGAAAATTAAAGTGGGCATTGTCACTCGTATTGGCACAATTTTGGAGAAACAACTCCAGAGGTCCAGAGAAGAGAAGCTCGACTCAACCTATTTGCTCAGCCATTATCATGAGTCCCGATAGTAGCCCACCTTACACACAAACAAACTAAGGACCTATGAAAAGCAGAGCTATAGAAACACCCGCGAAGATCCAGGGAGAAGTCTGACGCACAAGCATCCAAATCCACAATGAAGTATTCGGGCACAATATCCACATACCTCGAGTTCACTAAGATGAGAATCAGGGTTATCCAGCGTACTCGTTAGGGCACTCTTTCTCGCATTGATCTAGAATGGAGTATATACTTAGATGCAGCGATCTGAAATGCCGCACCGGACTTCACGAAATAGGGGTTGTCACAACTTGCTTATCACCACAGCCTGCTCTCAATTGTTCTTTGAAGAGAACATTTGTTCATTGGTTCGTTTGAGGAGTTTCGGGATATGCTGAGGTAGAGAGGGATAGTGTGGTGATAGGTCTGTCAGTGCGCCGTATGGTTTTGTCTACCTATGTATGGGAAGTGGTGATGAGAGCTCTCTTGGCGACCAAGGCGAGTATTGAGATGATCATCCTGTCCATTTGTGTGATGTGATGTTGCTAGGGTACGATCTTCTGTTGTCGACCTAGGTACGTAGGTAATTAGGTAGGGGGAAAGCTCCTTAATAATAAAAATAAATAAACACAAGATAGTGAAATACCTCAGCTAATCTGAATGAAGCAAAAGTTCACCGTTCTGCGTTCACAAGGGCTGGAAATGGCGTCCAATGATGTTGAGTGCAGGATTAAGCGAAATCTATTGGTATAAGCTTTTCTAGAAACGGTAAATATATCAATGCCACACAACATTCACCAGCCGCGTTTTTTCTTGTTTTATCCAAGCGACCTACGCGAACGTTGATTTGGTGACCGTTTCTGGCCAACTTGGCGGTGGGAGAAGCCTGGATTTGACACCATCGTCAACGCTCACCATAGCGAAATCAGCCCCTCCCAAATTTCGCCCGAACGTTCCACTCCGTGCTGCAGGTAATCATAGGTCTTGCGCCTGGCGACTACGCGAAGCAATTGTGCAGCATGGATAGACCACTCGGTTGGCGAGTAGAAAGCCACGAGCATGCATCTTCGGAAGCCCCGAGAACGCTTAACTCTTAAAAGACCCAGAACTTTCCCAGCTCCCAAACATCGGCCGCATGATCGGATACTGCCACTCAGCATAAGGCCTAAAAGCCTTCATCTGTGCCGAGTTCGCAGACTTTCCGGCCCCCAACGAATTATGAATATTGCTGTGTGTGTCGTGTCTTTCCAGGTATCCTCAACCGCCTTCAACGACCCAATGATTCCGTCGCCAGCCTGTAGAGCTGTTACTCGCCGAAGTGACTGTGCCATGCAGTGTTGATTGTCGTGAGGGAATGCTGTTTGTCGAAACACGGCGTGTGTAAGATATCGTGTTCGTTTGCATGGGAGCCATGCAGGTAGGGTTCGGGTGAGAATGTCGACGGATGGTAGCAGGGGGATAGAGGCGTGGATCATACGGCCCTGGAAGAGGTTCCGGCGGTGATGTCCAAGGATATCTCGGGTAGATAGTGCCTAGTGCAGGAGCTTTCTCGGAAAGAGCTTGGCATGATGTTGTGTGCCTTTTCTGCTTTTTGGACCGGTATAGAATCGCGAATCGTATACAGCTCACAAGTACAACGAGAAATATGAGGCTAGGAAGTGAGAAGGAGATTGCCACAAGCTCCTTCAAGAGATCAATGACGCAGTCAATTGATTTAAAGCTTGGAAAGCGAGTCGTACCCGCCAGTGCAGTAGGTGGTGGTGGTGGTGGAGGCATTGAAGAGGGAGAGGAAGGAAAGAGAGAGAATTGAATTCACAATGATCTGCTCTGCATATGTGAGGGTGTGGAGTGATGCAAGTCACGGCCTCTATCAGCCAGTCAGTCGTGGGGAACACCTTCAGCTTTCAAAGAACTCACATGGAAGGCGGGAAGACCGTTACTGTAAGCACTAGGGCCTGCTACTCCGGTCGAAGTCAGCATTTATTTACGAGGTATCCTGTTGGATTAGCACAAGGATATAAATATGGCAGGCCGAAAGACCTCAGGTCACTACAGGACCTGAACCACAACGCCTCTCATCGAGCAGTGCGGCATACCGAACGCCGCTGGCCCTCCGGCGCTGAGCATGGCAGCGGAAGGCAATGGCATGATAAATCATGTCTCGTCTTGTGCTCGTATGTACGTTTGAGATCCATGGTAGACGTGTGCAAGCTCTGTGATCGGGAGTTGTGGTTCGAGGGTTTCAGCTACATCAATCGCGCCTCCGATGGTTTACATGGATAAGGCTGCCTCAGTAGGCCGGATCTAGCAAGGTAAAAGGCGCGACTTCAGCAGCGAAATGCGCGGTGGTTGCGTGGTGTAAGGAGAGTTCAGCTGGAAAAGAAACGATGGCGTTGCCGAAGGCGTTGCTGTGTCCAAGCTCAGCTCCCGAGATCCGACTTGTTCGCCTCAGTTTCGACTCTGGCTGGCTGGATCTCCCCTGTCCGTCGCCATGTCCTGCAAGCAAGATCCAACTTCATCTCTATTCTTCCTCAACGGACCCGTGACAAAGCCACCATCGCGCCCTCAGCTGCTATGGAGACGCCAACCGCGCTCTGATGCCCCATTTGGGTCTCCCGAAAAGCCGGGGAATCAGCTCTCCAAAATCCTTTGTGGAGCTCAAAAAGCGAGAATGTACAATTTATAGCCTGTTTGGCAGGCAATATTTTCCACCTGTCTACTGTCACAACGCCTCTCGCGCCAGGAAAACTGCTTGACAGCTGAGCAGTCCCAATATCACCAATCCAGATTACACCGAGGACAAACCCCGAATGTCAAAAGTCGTTCTCCAAGCAGAAACCAAAACCACATGACCCAGCATCACTAGTATTGGAGCCGTCTTTCGGAGTCTTGAGAAACTGACTGAAGAAAAAGGTTCTCCACCAAAAATGTACCCTCACTTTGCCAAGCCTGCAATCGAACTCTTTCCCGAACAATTCTCGTCAAAGGAAGCCAGAAAACAAAGATGGCTGCAGTAAATCCAGCAGCTAAATGTTTAGTTTGCAGTTTCTCCACGACGTGTGAAGTCCCACAGAGGCAACGCTGTCCAATATTGTTTCCACCACCCTGCGGCAGTTGTTTTGTGCTGGGCACTTGTCACGCATATCGGTTCAACACCTTTACTGTTTGCAGATTCTATATCTGGACGATCTCGATCTACCCATCGTCCCTGAATCTAACAATGACCAATAGAGATATGAATTGTTTGGATCAATTGGACGAGGCTCGAATGATGCTATGAATAGAATTAGGAAAGGCGGTCTCGACTCTCAGGACGAAACTTCAAATCAATGTGATCCTCCCTTAGTCTCGAATTTCCGTCGTCCATGGCGTACAAGTGTGAGCTGTCAGAAGAAGTGTGTCGCATCGCTGCAACGTTCACTACCCCCATACACACCTCGACAGGACCCCTTCCTTCTACAGATTTTCCGGATTTGGCAGGCTTCTACTGGAGTAGTCAGGCCCCCAATGCGCTCAGGGCTAAGAGGCGGAGACTCCAGTGACAAGTTTTAGATACTTGACCCAAAATCTAGACTCCTCCCTAAGTTTCAGTTCCGCGGATTCAAAAAGCTGGCTATGGAAATATCCCTTTCACCGGTCGAATTTGGGAAATGATGTTCTAGATCCATGCAATATACTCCAGCACTGGATTCTGAAATTGGCGAGATGCATGCACCGCCACATGCGCCACAACATGTGTAGTCCCAATGATATTGCGTGAACGCTTCTGCCTAATGATTCAGTCCGACAACACCTCAACAACAATCCATCATTATGCTGCTGACCATTATTAAAGTCAGGCCTCAGTCTTCACTGGAAATTTTCAAAAGGTATCCAGGCCATGATAATATCCGCACAGCCTCTTCGCCCTAGTCAGCCTTACAAGTTCTGTGTGAGGGCCTAGACCTCGTCCACAATAATGGTGGGTTCACTACCACCCGCAGAACCACCATTCTTCTTGTCTCTCCCCGCACAGCTTCACCTCCTATCTACGACTTCACATTCAGCTACCCAACCATTTCAACAGCCAAATCCGCCAGTGGCACTCGCGCTGCTACTAACATGACAGAATATCTATCAGGAGGCGCGCTTGCTCGCTTTCTCCTCGATCACTTTCAGACTCTCGATCCCCACTGCTAAAGATTTACCAACTCGACCTCAGATTGTTTATTCCGATCAGGCCAATAGTATTCAACACCTGGGCGTTGGTGCTTCCAAAGACGGGAGAAGAGGAAACGATGGGTCATATGCCTCACATTCCTCCTAGTGAGTTGGGTAGGCTCCACATTGACAGCCTAACGAACGCCTTCGATTCAAAACCTATCTACATCAGGTGATTGCTTTCCACCTCTCGTCCCTTTCAAGTCATGTAAGGGAGTTGAAGTTTAGGGAAAGCCTTCTCCTTAAGACCATTTACGCTTTCTATATCTACGTCGCTAGAATCAGTCGTTGCCCGAAAGATTGAGCTACCTCGTAGTAGCAAGCAGCAATTATTTTGAAGGTCATTTGATAGACTATGCTTCCTTAGGGCATGGCAGACGACGAAGATCGACGAAAAGTGGTTCTGTCTTGAGGAGACAAGGATGCAGGAAAGCACTAATAAGTGAGAGATAGTTCAAGCAATTAGAAGATCCATCTACATCCAATACACCTGCATGTACCTTGAACAAGGCTGCGGGATGTCGAATCACGTTCTGTTGTTCGCGTCACGCAAGAGCGTGGGTGTTTCGTGGAAGGAAGAATGGTGAGTAAGTCTTATATATATCTTTACTACCTCAGCATGGGATGTTCCTACTGAAGGCGAATCGAAATTAAAACCAAAATGTTAGTATTTTAAGAAGTTAGCCAGATTTTACCAAGGATCATGTCAACACCCTCTTAGACTTAATACCTTCATGTATATAGCCTAGTCGCATCTTGATTCAAGGCCTACTAGCAATACCCCCTCCCTTATACTCTTCCGCAAATACATAAAGCTTCTTAACGTGAGAACACCATCCTGACATCCAGTAGCAATGGTATCTTCTTCGATTTCTAATCCCAGGCTGATGCACCAGCATGTCATCACGTTAGTAACTCACATCAATCCTCTCGCTGAAATTAAGTGCATAGGAGATCACTCACATATCTCTCATTTTTGCAGCACATAACATGCCCCCCTTAAACGTACGTGCCGGAATCTCCATCGTGATCTCGAACCCTTCGTACCCTAATCCACACATGTCACTCAGTCTATGAACTTCCCCAAGACTGGAAACAAAATGCAATAATTGAGGTTGAAGAGCATCCTAGCAGTAGTTTACTCACATACAGATGGGTTCACGTTCTTAAAACCGGATACTCGCCCTGCAAACCACTTTATCGGAGCATCGGAGGGACAGGTAGGTATGGAGCGAGGAGATAGCCACTGTCGAAAGGGGCAAAGTGTGGCATAGCTGTGCTTGGGGTTATAGGTAGGATATCGCGGCGAACAAGTTCGATAGCTTCACATTAGGGGAGATGATAACTTCTGGATCCGACTTCACTATTCTTTGACATGGGCGAGCTTGTTTTTGGAGAGGTAGTTGAACATTTTTGATGGCATACTGTGAGAAACTCAATAACATCTGGCGATGGATGTACTGGACATGTTTATGTGGCGTTCATTGTACCAAACCCTACAAACGATGCTATCCATAGAAAACGAACACTGTTGCAAACTCCGGCGCCCCTTCATTCCGGGACAATCTAGATCTCCATTGTCTAAATGAATGGCGCGGCTCATCCTCTTCATGGGTGATTCATCCATTGAACGCTACATATATTACCTTAGCTTGAATTCTCATTTCTCCAGCCCGGCCGAGCTGGATGGTGTAAATCGGGATAGTTCACTTACGCATCTCTTCGATCTAGTCGGGGGTATGTAGTAGCTTAGAGGCCTTGCGCACGTTGGGCACGCGAGGGTGTGAAAACTCGGCTGGTCAGCAACAGCGGAGGAGAAGCCGACAGCGATCCAGGCGGCACAGTTTGCAAGCTTTCTTTTAATGAGTCGATGTGTTGAGAAAGGGTAGTTGGGTAATGGACGTTGGTTTGATCGGTGATTTGGAATGCATTGGAGTTCAGACGTAGCATTCTTAGAGAAGAAAGAGACGTCGGAGCTCATAGGAATGAGGCTTTGCTGGGCGTTTCTCGGTAAGAATACGTCAATGTCAGAGTCGCGGCATAATTCTTTCAAAATATACAAGATGCAAGCTCATTTGGTGTCAAAAAGATACAGTGTGAACTGGCTGGGTGGGCGCAAATGGTGGCCGAAACGGTCTTCTGGAGGGATGTTCCAACAAATAATGGCATTCAAACCTTATCTTCGGGATTCAGCTTAATGGCCAAATATGATGTCTGGTCGAAATGTATTGTACTCGCAACGAAGGGAAAGCTGGAGTAAACAGTGAAATGTTCAATAATATTCGAAAGATGACCAATGAGTTACAGATGCGGGAATATCTGTATCCATGCTGGGGTGTCATAAGCCTCCTTAGGTAGTTTTCGGATAGAAACAAATGCCTCGACGACCAAATACGCTCTCGCAAAAATGTACGTTACACCGCAAACGGCACAAAGCGCGATGATGATACAACTAGAGACCCAATGTGTTTTTCTTTCATTGAAACGGATCCATAGTCGATCAATCGCTGGAAAAAAACGGGCCAGCAGGTTAGTCATGAGCCAGAAGCCTCCACAGAATGTGACCCATATAGAAGATACATGCCAAATCCACTTCTCGACTGTAGTTGGGAAGAAGTAGTCCCAAGCGGCAATGTGGATGGCACCGTACCCGAGTGAGACAGCCCAAAGAACCATGCCCATTATTAGACTTCCCGTTCGACGAATGAGCCCCTCGTTAGGCCAGTTTATAACACGTTCTGCGACAAGCTCATCGACGTAGGGTCTCCTCCAGTTGGACTCGTCATAGTTCGTGGGCCTGTCCTCCGGGGGCTGGAACCGGTTTTGGATAGTTGGATAATGCGCGACAGCTTGAGCGGCGAGTTTTCGTCTCTCTAATAGATCAAGATCCGGATCTTCGGTGGAATCTTGAGGATACGTCTTGTTGTGGGCGATCGAGAGGCTCTGATCAGGGATAGGACGGAACGAACCCGCGCGGGAGGTAGAAATTGGGATTTCAGGAATTCTAGCTTGATAATAATCATCATCAAATCCAGAATACTGCCGCGATAAGTCGTCGACAGGCCAGGACTCGGCCACTAAGTTCTTGCAATTATTAGTGCCGGGATGTTCATAATATGCCTGGTCTACCAGTTCCGGCCGAGGGAGCGCGATCTTCTTATAGAGACTTCTATATGACCTGGAGCCGCTAAGTCGACTTGCTGAGTACATGTATGCAGCTAGGGGCGGGATCCAGGCGCCGTTCAGGATCGTAGGATGTTCAACCATGCGAGGCTTGTTCCACCACAGGACGTACATTAGCAAAGCACATACGACGTGCGCGATAGTATTGACCTCAAGCAGTGTCACTGGCAATCCGGCAGCAGTCCGACTGATGACCTGGATGATCATCCAACCTGCTTGAACACATACCAGAGCTTTGGCTAAGCTATCGGCCTTGCTCTTGTCAACAATATCCTTCTTCGATATCGTCGGGAGATGACCGCATTGTGCGAGTAGCGCAACCCCTTTCGCGGTAAGCGTAAGCCGTTTATAAGAGCCGAACAGTTTAGTCGTGGGCTGATGGTCATCTAAATCGATCGCGAAGCCCCCCATAGTAGCATAGAACCCATGAGCCATTGTCCACTTGTGCTTCCTCCTCGAGTTCGGGTATTCGTCCGACTTGGATCCCTCGCGAATCTAGGGAAGAGTAAGTCATTGAAGACCGATGCATGCGAGCACTCTAAATACTTCGCTTGGAACAAAGCTCCTTTCTTCTGCGAACCCTTCTGAGTAGTATCTGTGGCGGTCATGAACGCTGTGAATCTCATCACAGAGCTGCCTCGCGGATGCCCATTGCCTCCAGGCCGCGTAAAGCACAAGCTCAGGCCCAAACAAGCCGACAGCGCACCATTTCAACTCCCGCAAACGAGTCCACAATAGAGATTCATCCCTCGGAGGGATATTCAAATGAACGGCCGAGTAGACACACAATCCAAGTGTAAGGAGACAGCTGAAAATCAGTGAAAGTGTATCCCGTCCACCATCTTGGGTAACGAAACTGACTGTTTCGTTTGTACTTAAAGCGGAAAGCGCAAAACAGGCGACTGGGAGCAGCAATAAACGAAATACGAATGGAGATTCCATCTCTACCAATGATGGTTGAAAAAGTAGCTGTCATCAATTTGAGATCGGAGAGAAGGCAGACAATGTGTGCTATTTGACAGAGCTATGGTAATCAGGACTCCTCGTCTCGTTAGATTAGAGCTGTGGCGTCTTCCAGGTGGATCCGAAAATAGCTGGATTTGGAGGCCATATTACAACTCAGGCTTTGCATACATCATGAGTAATGGCCCGCTCGGAATTCTAAAGCCTATACTCTGTTTAGCAACATCCATACCGAACAAGGTAGCAAATATCTGTATTGCAGCTGAGTAAGCTATACCTAACTCGCAAACACAACCCAGCTAATCTCTGAACACTGGTTGAAGAGCATATCTTGCTGTATGATGGTAACAACCCGGGTTCTGATATGCAAACAATAGTAACGCGTGACGGTCAAAATCGACTCCGCTCCAATCCAGCAGGATAATGACTGGGATCTACAATTAGATATTGTCATCTAGCCGCTGTGGCTGTTCCACCAAGTACTGAATGCAGAGCCGGCTGGGCGTCTACGTGTGGGGGCCACGGACGTACTTCTTAAACCGCTAAGTTCGATTTACGAATCATTATTGAAGGCTATGGACATGATGACGGCAGATGGATGAGGATACGGAAAGGTGGAAATGCCTCAAGATGGCACGGGAAGGGATATAACTGCAAACTGCGCTCTTCTGAAGCCTTCAATAAAGGCGTACAGCGTCGTGCAGATAGCCACAGGCCTGTGCTAGCACCTTTCCTGTTTAAGCTAGCGCGATAGGTCCATCGTACGGCATCTTTCCAAAGGTTCTCTCTGAACATTTAAACTTCCGAGGTCGACATTTGTGCTCTCAGTAATCATATCTGGTCATGAGTAACAAACTTCATTCTCGAAAGGCTGCCACAATTCAGGTGCCATTGGTAGGATACTCCGATCTCCTCTAGTTATAATACTACAAACTAATGTTTAAAAGGCGTCTGACTCTCTCCTTGATCAGAAGACCAAGAGTTCTTTATTGACATGGCATGACATACGTATATCTATCTACATCAAGAGTTATCGTTTTTCCTTGGATGACTGATTCGTACGCAAAGCGGGATGGTACCAGGACAACGAGTATATCCTCTCCGGTTATAGAGCCATATCGAACTCCTGTAGACGTTCTCTTCGCAGTTTAACGCAATTGCACAACGAGACAGGTGAATGTTATTCATCCATCATACAAGATGACCAAACTAATGAAAACTTTCTTCCAGTCAACATTTTCTCTCATCTGATTGGATCGGCACTATTCTTCATCCTTCCTATTCCAGTATATGCAATATATTCACGATATGAGACAGCTTCAACGGCAGATATAATCGTCTTCTCGACTTTCTTCTTCGGGGTCGCAATATGCTTCCTACTTTCTGCGATGTAAGTTCAAGGGTCGTAGACTTAACTCCCCTCCCCCTCCGCTTTCGAAGTTATACATGCTCCAAGCCTATTTTTCAGCAAGGCTCCAAGCAGCCCGTCACTTTAAGAGCTCTTCACCGACCCAAACCGACCATTCAGACGTTTGTCATCGGATGATGAAGGGACTGGCGTAGCACTGAAAAGCCTACGAATTACATCATCTGCTGTGCTCTCGGGTTAATAACTATCTAGATTTCACATCTTCAACAACCACAGCGAAGAAGTCCATGTCTTTGGAAACCAACTGGACTATGTAGGTGACCACATCCCTATACGTTCTACAACACGTCGCTGACACCAGCAAGCTGGGGATTGTCATCTTGATGTGGGGATCAACTATTCGTACGCATTCACCCAACCGCATTTTAATCTTCTTATTCTAATCACAGTCAGCATGCATTTACTATGGATTCTTCTGTGATCCAAATCTTCAGGTCGCCTACTATAGCTTGGTAAGTCTCCTTCTCCTACCTTCTCCGCCCTACTTCGTATTATGTAGCACATTGGTACTGTGAGAATGAATCAGATTTCTTCCCTATGCCGAATCAGACTCAAGTATAGCATTACTATACAGCAACTGGCAAGGCTCGCAAAAGGCATTTGTGTCTCGTCACTGAGCTCGAACCTATTCCATGGAGCGCAATAGCTGTCATATCAAAGAAGAGACATACCCAAAGATGTCAAAACTAAAGCGACCTATTACTCATTCTGCCAATCCCACCCATTAACTAACATGTTATCAAACCAATTTTAGGTCTCCATACTCGCCCTTGCTTGCATCTACGCAACACTCGACCCAAGTTTTCGTAACCCTAAATACCGCGCCTTCCGTTCCCTGATGTATGCCGGTCTCGGCCTCTCTTTCATCATTCCCATTATGCATGGACTCATCAAGTATGGATGGGAGACGCAGTTGTGGAGGATGAGTCTCGATTGGATGGCACTAATGGCGACTTTCAATCTTACTGGGGCTACTCTTTATGCATTTAGGGTAAGGGAATCTAGGGAGCGAGTGAGGTATTTGTTTTGATAGAGACACGCTAACGAGTACTTGATTATGAATAGATTCCCGAGAAATGGTATCCGACACGTTATGATATCTTTGGCGCCAGTCATCAGATAATGCATGTACTTGTTGTTTTTGCGGGAATTGCGCATTTGTTTGGGTTACTGAGGGCTTTTGATCATTTACATGGGCAAGATATGCCTTGTAGTTAACGATGTGTATGAGACGCAGTTTAAATAGTTGGCCGGATGAGATGCAGCTATTCTTATATTCATCCACTCCGAAGAACTTTTGAATCTACATATTCCAGTGATCAAATGCTGCGTGCATTACAAGAAAGAACGGTCTATACATGCCCTTGTGCGCCTAATTCCGTGCCACTAATTGTAATTGAAATCATATCCAAATTCATCCGATAAACCGAAAGTGCACCTCCCAGGTACCGTTTTATAGCACGCCGAGAATCCCTCTCCAGAAAGTGACAGAACCCCTTCTATTAATCCGTCATGCGTATATATACCATACGTGAATCGTAGTAATCGTACAAATACCGTTTAATCGATATTGAAAACCACCCGGGAAATGCCCAAAGGTCGTAGAATAACCAAAAAAGTCAATATTCATGGTAAACAGTAGTAATAACGATGAAGACTGATGGAAATAATATGCACTACAGTGCTAAGAATGGTTGGGTATAGGTGTAAATATAGCTAGTGAAGTGTATGCAATGTCGATGGAAGAGCTCAATTGTTGATGTGATGCTGGCATTGGTTCATAGGGAGAGGTTGATCGAAGTCAGACATGCCGCCAAGTATGTGATGGGGGCAATGGCATAGCGGTGGGTGTCTTCAATCTCGGTAGATTGAAGCCAGGGCCATCCGAGCTACCTGCCTCTTGGGAGTCTTGACGATGACCGGGCAGTTCAGGCATGGACTCGTCCTGGTCATAGCCCAATGGAAGCGAGGATAACATCTCTGTGGATGTTGTTGGCAATGTTCGTGATCATGAGAAACGAGTCCTGCAGCCTTTTGGGGGATTGCTTTGAGACCCGATAAAGAAGCTTTTTGTAACACTACTCGCGTAGAGATAATGATCGATGTAGCTTTCCTTTCTTTCGATAATTCGTAGCTCTTACTTAACGAATACGTTCCACTCCTTTTGCTTGCCAGCGCTCAAACATTGAAAATCAGGACTTACAAACTAGCTAACGGCAGGAAGCAGAGTCGTCTTCAACGAAGCATCACATGCTATAATCCAGCAACACTCGCGCCGCTAGCTCTCAGTAAGCATGCTGCCTTAGCACAGTGATTGCACGTGGAGCACTATTCAAGTAGTCTTCACGCGTTTTGTTGTTCGAGGACAGCGACTCATTTGTGTGCTGTCATTGATGATGGAGAAGAAGGGTATATTGGAAGCCCTCATATCATCTTAAAACTTGAGGATGTGTGGCATCCACCGAGCTGATAGTACTTTTCCAGCCCTTCTATTTCCTAACGCCTGGGAATGCTGTTATGGTGCGACAACTCCTGTTAAGACGTAAACATTAGTCATATCCGCGTGGGCGTACAAGTGGAAATCCTCTATGCATCCCAATGGCGGAATCGAGAAATCGATCTACTCTTCCATCGCTTCTACCTCCTTCACCTCCTGAGTCGCTGCGGAATAGTACCTGTATCGCTTGGTCAGCACCGGCCTCTGAAAGGATCATATTAGACATACGCTTTCATGTCGACCTTGAACTCTGCCATAGCGACACCGAACATTTTCAAGAGAGCTGTTTGATGACTATTTAATGTCTCACCCTCCTTACACACTGTGTAATCTGAATCCAGTACCACCTTCCCTTTCACAAGCTTTGTTGGCATTCCCCATTTCCGTACAGTGACCTCTAGGGAATGTGGCAATGGTACATCATCATCTGCAGGTAGCTCTCCCCCTCTTGAGTATACTACTCCAGCTGGAACAGTGAACGTTTGGGTCGCAGGAATGCCTGCTCGGGCGTAGTCGGTTTGAGAATACGAAGAAAAATGTTCAAGCACATCCTTGGGTTCTCTTGATGTAAACAGCAGCCCGACGTTGCCACTAAGGTGTGGAGTTAAGGATGAGAGGTTTGGGAGGTGTTCGTCGGAGGCTTCTTGGCCAAGGGCTTTAGCCATTACTTTTGTCTTGCCGAAAAATATTCTGGACTAAGATTAGTCTTGCAAATTGAGGGCGTATAGAAAAACCCCCATACCGGCTATCTGAGAACTCTGACCGGACTTCTTTCAAGTAGGTATTCCTCATATTCTCTACGGAAAAGACGAAGATGTACTGGTATTTGTCTGCTGCTTCGCGCACATTTGCAAAGAGCTTTTGAGATAACTCTTTCCCTTTCTTGTCGGTTTTAGATAGGTGGACAACCTTCGCACGCTTTGACTTGGGCATCTTGGTGATGTTGACGTGATATGCGCAACTGATTCTGTGGACCTAAGAAAGTTGATCTCAAAAATAATGCGGGAACTTTTCCGGGCAGAAGCGAAGGCGGCGTTACGTAAGGCCGATCACTTCTCTGGTTGGCTGGTCTTTCACGAAACCTATACATCGCCAAAACCTCATCTCTGGCTCAGAATGCTGTACGGAGCCTTGAGCGATGTTAGAGTTTATGGAATATATCCAAAATGCGTTCTATGAAGCTTCGCATTGGAATCGCGATAACTCTTACGGAACACTGACGGCAACTGCTCAGGGTATGTCAAAGTCATTCCTCCCGGAGTTCCCAATTGACTGGTTTGCGACAGGTTTACTCGATTTTGAGACCCCTCGAGGCCTGCGGTTACACATTTCTTCCCTCGCCGCGCCACATTTCGCCACATCCTATACGGTAGGAAGCGTCGGGGTTGTCGATGGCTCCGTATCCTACCTATACTCCTCACTCGCTCTTCAGAGGAGTGCTAAGAGCTCCGATATAAATCTACACCGTGTTATTAGAGGCTACCGTCATTTACAAGAGCTTCGAAGGCCAGATGAAGATTGGTGGTGGGAATTATGGCATAGCGGGAGACGCATTGACCGAAGGGGTGAGTCTGGTGCTGCCCGCTCGTGTCCAATTTTGCTAAGGACTGAGCAGATACCCTTCTTTATGGACGAATATTTCTCCCTCAGTCCACTCTAGAGGCCCTTTACCTACGGAGACTCTCTCCTACTAAACAGCTAAGAATTTCCGCCGTGAGCGACTCGACTCTTAATAATGGAGGCACCATTCTCGCTCTCCTTCAGAACGACGTTGGGAAATACAGCACAGAGTACATGTATAGCACGGATAGCGGCCTTCTCGGACTTCGTGGCCTCTATAATTTTGGGCCTGACCCACGGATTGGGGCGACAGTTCCCGGAAGTGACTCAGAAATCACTGAACCCGTACATGGCCGTTTCAGCGCAGGGGCAGAAGTCTACTATGGACTTCTCAATAAGAGCGGCGGGATCAGCACTGGATTGCGCTTCACAACCTTGCCCCAGCATACTGGATTCCCGTACACAATGACGCTTACCCTAAATCCTCTTATGGGAAACTTGTCATCGACGTATGCGGTCAAGGCGGGCCAGAATTTAGCATTATGCTCACGATTTGACTTCAATTTCTACTCATACGAAAGCGATTTACAGCTGGGATGCGAGCTATGGCGTAAGAGACGGAATTCAGACTTAGAATGGGCAGTTAAGAAGATACGGCCCGATTGGAAAGGACCATCCTCAGCTGTAGGTGAGGACGTGGCAGGAATATTGAAAGCCCGCGTGGATCAGAACTGGAGGATAGGCGTGCTTTGGGAGGGGCGAATTAAGGAGCTACTCTTCACGCTGGGCGCCAGCATCGATTTGAAGAGAAGAGATCAAATCTTCAGAGCTGTTGGTGTAGAGTTGCAATACTCTTCATAAGGAAATGAGATCAAATCTGTGGGGTATGCACTATGCATCACACAGCAAAGGTCCAATATGCTTTCTTAACGAAGTGAAATGTTTCCATTGCTGCAGACGCCTCAATGCCTCACAATCCCATTGATGATCGGACTCTGTAATCCCGCATGTTTTCCATTTTTCCATCAACTACTAACTAAGCTTTTCTGTACGAACAATTACTTGAACCTCGGGAGCCCTGACTCTGAAACAGGCTGTGGGGTACGTCGTTAAAGTGTGCTCAATTGGTCTTCAATGCGAGTGGCGTCATGGCTGTATCACGTCGTTCCAGAAAATTACCACTCTGCTAACGGAGAGTGACCCTCCAAGCGCTGAATCTGCAGTGGAAGGCTGCCGGCAACAATTGATCTCGGCAAGACCCAAACATCGATATCTTGAAGGGTCAGCGCTCAAGAGTTCAATGCTTTAGGTGAACTTCTCGGAAGCTACTAATGCCTAGGATACTACCTTAAGTATGAGCCTGGAAGCCTCAGGCGAGTCATCCATTAATATAATGTTGATCTATACGAGATGTTTTGCACGAGGTAGCTACCACGCTTAAACTCCACATCTCTTACTGGAAAGAGTCGTACCTATTGATGACATTTCGTGCAGAAGGATAGATGATTTCGGCCCCCATGCCAAGATGTATGTAGCTTAAACGGTCGGGTCGACTTCCCACTGTCAACTCGGACTACGCCGATGTCGATTGGGAGGCGAAGCGTTTCCTCCGATTCTCATCGGAGTCAGCATTGCGGAGCATCAGCAGAAGGAAAGTTTGAAAAGCGGAAAAACGGCATGGTCATGCCACTTCTAGGGGGAGTTGTTTTCAACTGCGGGACCTCGAGCTGCCTGAAGGAATGTCAGGATTTCCCAGACGGCGTTGCTTGGTGGGTAAATGGACCGACTATTCTCGAACGACGAGAAGAATTATGCCCATTCTCAAACCTCGACGACCAAGTGAAAAGTGCCCAGCAATCGGGGATCGGGTGCACGCATATAGCCGTGCGCGTGTTTGGAGGGCAAGGGCAGCCCTGGCATGAGTGTCTCCTGAGGCGGTGGTTCGCCGTGGCCCAGCGTGCCAGCAGCCCACTCGATCCCAGCAAGGCATCGCGACACGGACGAAGGCGAGGGGGCAGTTGCGCCGAGCCGTGTCGTTGCTCGAACAGCACTGAGCAGCCTACCACTGCCTGCCTTGGCAGAGCCGTGGAAGTGGTGCCCGTTGCCGGCTCAGCAGGGCAGAAGTATCGAAAAGCCGTTGGAGCGAGCGTGGTACCTGGCTCAGACAGCAGTTCTCTATACACATATTAATTGGGACACTGCGAATAGGCCCTCAGGCTGGCGCGTAGGCTGACGGGTTGGCGTCTTTTTATAGGGTGTTTGGTGTCTATGCTCGCAGTAGTTGCTTCGCCTGCACAACCCCGACGCCTGGGCGCCCGATCGGGCTAGCGGTCCCCCTTTGAGAAGCCTCCTTCATTTCTCTCTCGCTCCCACCAGCCCTGAGCAAAGCCGCGACACTCATTAACATCCGTTCGATCTCCTCATCTCAGATTTCGCATCGTCACCACTCTGGTCGGTGCGATCTCTATCACGTTCTCTTCTCTCGTCTTTCTAGCTTTCCGCGAGCAGCTGTCACTCCTTTCGGCTCTCGCTCACATTCATTCATTCAGCCACTTCAGTTTGGGCTCTGCCTGTCCCCTCCTTAGTCTCACGACTCAGTTCAATATCATTTCGCGGCTTCAACATCGCATCGCTCTAGGTCGATCAGCTTTCCCTGCTCCCAGTCAGCAGTAACTTCTTTGTTCTATTCAAGCACGCCTGGACGGTGCCACCGAGCCTCGATATTCTCGCGGAACCCCTACGCTCCTTTGGCCTCGATCCCGCGCCGGAAGCTTCAATCAAGCTCTATATTCTTTTAACTGTTATCCAGGACCTGGCCTATTACTCCTCACGATTTTTACGACAAGCTATAGACTTAGGTGGCCAGCGCACCTCTCATACAACCCGTCCCACGAAGCCTACCGAGGCTCTGGTACACATTCATAGATTTCCATGATGCAGCAACCCGACGAGACCATGGTGTCTACCACACCATCTCCGTCTGCTTCCGTCTCCACACCCCACAGCAGCTCCGCTACTCGCCGACCTCCTCGTAAGAGTACCCTTACTCAGCAGCAGAAAAACCAAAAGAGACAGAGGGCAACTCAGGATCAATTGATCACGCTAGAGGTGGAATTCAATAAGAACCCCACCCCTACGGCTGCTGTAAGAGAACGAATCGCACAAGACATCAACATGACCGAGCGATCGGTTCAGATCTGGTTCCAGAATAGGTACGAAAGGATACTTCACACCTGGTGTGTATTCTCATACTTACGTCTAGCAGGCGAGCGAAAATAAAGAACATCGCAAAGAAGAGCATCGAAAGCGGCGAAGATTGCAACGATATCCCCGAATCAATGCGTCGATACCTCGCTATGCAAGCCATGGAGTCTGGAAAGACTCTTGGTAGAGATTTTCTCGGGCGCGCTGGAGGAGGAATGGCCGCGTACGGGAGTGGAGCGATGCTTCTCAACACTGATACGAGCTCCGCCAAAGTTGGTAAGTTTCGTACATTATTAAAACACACGAGTCATGACAGACAGTGCCTAACACGTCGTAGTCATCCACCATTTTGCATGTCGATCATTGAGCATTGGCACATGGCGTCGCGTTGGGCAGAGTGCAATGGACCTCGTCATATTCTACTCACCCGAGAAGTGCTGCGTAACGTACTACATCAACAATGACTCAGCTGGATACAAGATCGAGTACCCTTTCTCGTACATCAAAAACATCTCCTTAGAAAATGGAGACATCGCAAGCAACGCAGAAGGCGCGTCACAACGACCTGGCGGACTAATTGTGGAACTTAATCGCCCACCCAATTTCTTCATGGACTCATCCGGGTCGGGTGGCTTTTACCAGTGTGGAGATTTCACAGAGGAGCAACAAGCGTCGCAAATTCTCGTGCATCATCTCGGCGGTCACCCTAAAGTCTTGAGCGGTCAATTAGCAAAACTTGTGTCGTTGGAATCGTTTCAGAGTCGACACAATATGTACGATCCGAACGCACTCGCTGTTTCGGCGCCAGTCTCGCCAATCAACCATCGCCCGGCCTCGCAACCAAACCACCTCGCACACCCTCACATGGGTATGTTTCACGATGGACCGTTCGGGCCTGGCTTGCAACCCCGTGGACACAAACGTCAACGAAGTCGCTCGGTTCCTGTTGCAGTTGACTTCTCGATGCTCCGAAACCCGATGCCATCATTCCTCATCCAACAAGAGCCGTCGCCATATATTCCCAATCCGGAAATATTTGCTCCAATCCCTCAACATCATAACACGCATGGACCTATGGGACCTAACTTGAGCATTGATACGTCGGCAGGCTACGGCATGGACTACCGTCAGTATCCCATGTCTGCAACAACTGCGAACTCTCCATCTGAGTATGGCACACCGGCCTTCTTCAGCTCAGGACCTCCTACGGACAATGTCCCTGCGTCTAACTTCAACATGCAATACAATATCCCATACATGAACTCCATGGGCCCACCTAGCATTCCGCACTCTGTCTCACCCATGCCAACGATGAGCCATCCCGATCCAGTCATCGCCAACCAATCTCCTCCTTTGACTTCCATGGGCCGTGATGGTTCCACAGACCTGTATCCAATGTCACATGAGAGCGCAGTGTCGGACGAGGCCCTGCAGCTATCAGACCTGTATGCGAAGCAGACACTGAATCTTCCCTTCCGGTCTCCACTAGAAGAGAATGTCGACGACCTCGACATGCAGAACTTGGTGTCCTTCGGCACTATCGACCCTTCCAGCTTGTCACCGGAGAATCATCATCTGTGACGTTGAGCATTTCGGTGGCATGAAAGCTCGATCCTTTTCTGTTTCACTTGCATACTTAGCACTAATATCTGCATCGATCATGGCAATCCGGCTTGATTTACCTATGTATAGCCTCGAAAGAGGTCCAACAACATTCGCACTCGGCTCGATCTACCAGGTCAACACATAATTCTGGCTTCCCTTGACGTCTCGTAACATATTATTACCACAAGGCTCGAAATATTACTATCATCCCTTCCGATACCTTATTCATCGACCGATATCCATTTCTCTCGATGAATGCTTAATTCTCAACACCTCCCTCGATAACGCAAACTGAACGACCACCAAACTGCAGGATATCTTTTGGCGTAACACGGTTGTGAAAACGGCCGGAAACTTACTGAGGACGACGAGCTGGTGAAGCGTGTGCGGCGCCCCCTTGAAATCAAGGAGGACATCAGGAGAAGGTGTTGGTGGACCGTAAGAATCTGATTGCGCGCATTTCCTCTTTTTGTTCGATGTCTGTGACCGACTCTCTTACTTTTGCATCTTGCTGTTGCGAATTTTGTTGCGAATTTTGTTTGAAAGTGCGATTTTCTATGTGAGAATTTTCCTTTGTCGATGGAGCGTAGCGGAGGTGAAGAACCAAGATGCAGTAGTCTAGCCGCTGTGCGGGACACCCTATCTCCTATCTTAACTACAGAGCTATCAAACAGTCAAAGTTCGAACTCGAGGATATACATGTGGGTGTGATGATGGCCATTCCAGCCATACATCAATTTTGTCTAGCTGCTTCTCTCGCACGCTGTGCGTGTTCTAGCAATACATCTTATCTGAGATTTGCTGGGCGGGTTCTTCTCTTCTTCGATATTTATTTTATTCTGGTTTCATTTTAGGGGCTATGCGACATGCTGGGGAATTAGTGGTAGTTCCAATACGAACATTAATATCAAACTGGCCCTCTTGAGCTTGATAGTCATGTTGAGATAGCGGCATCTGGTACAATGTGTTCACCAGTCGTTGCTTTTGATGTTCGTCGTGATGATGAGTGCAAGTTCGACATGGCCATCATCTTCTACCACGAAACTGGACTGGCTGCATACCATTATCTCAAAGGTTTCAATCTGCGAGGTGCTGCCCTGCCGCTAGTCAGGATCTGTCAGAATGCAGCCTGGACCGTTCGTGCGTCGTTCCTCCGAACAACAGGGGAAGGTCAGCTCTCCATTCGACTGCTGTGAGGCACAGCGGGTAATAATATTCTGGAGGATCGTGCCTGGGCTATGGAAATGGATGGGGGGTAATTGACTTGCCCAGACGGGGACTTTGGAGGCCGTGGCTCCGGCTGACGATGGTCGTTTTTAGGGGGGTTTCCTTGGGTTGCTGTTGGTGCTGCCCCTGATGAGTCCCGCCTCGGGTTCCACTCGGGGCATTTCGCTTCACGGACAAAAACCGAGTGGCGGGCCATGATTTGCATCTCATTTTACTTCAGCCCTCTAAAAAACCCTCCTCCCTCCATCTGCTCCCTCTTCATTTCGACACGAATACCGTCGCCGCCCTGCAGCCCTCCGCTACCGACAGCCCGTCCAACTGTGCAGCTGCGGACCAGGGAGGACTCCACGAGTAGCGCATTCGAGATCGAGTGTCGGCGCTAGTGCCCGAGTCTTCAAAGAGCAGCTCTGCGCCACAATCACGACTCTGGCGCCGCTGCAGCTGTCACTTCGTTTCGACCGGCATTGAGACTCGAGGAACAAGGGAAAGGGGAAAAGGGAACAACTTGCTTGTTGGGCAGACTGAAGCTGTGAGTAATACTGAAGGCTGCACATCGACCGCAACATCCGTCGCTTCCTATCCGGAGCTGCCGGCGTCCTCAAAATAGGACAAGACTTGACTGTTCCCTCCTCCCTTCAAACACCTTTTCCCGCTCGTGTCTGCCACTATTCCACTTTGCATTCTCAATTGTCGCCATACTAATACCTCAGCTTCCTCTAGTAAATTTACCTGCCTCTACCTCCAACCGGTCCTGCCTTAACCACCTCACCGCCACAATCCTGACGACAATTGGCAACGTGCAGCGGCTGAGCACTGAAGACACGCAATCAAAACGCCAATTCTACTCAGCGAAACCACAATAAAGCTACAAGTATAGACTGATTGCAATGCCTACTCGTACCTTCAATCCGTTCGGCAACAACACACCTACCAACCCCTCCCCTCTGGATACCATGAACGAGAAAAAGGAACCACCGCGACGACCCTCCTCTAAAAGCAGTAGCAAGTTCACCTCCCTATTTGGTGGATCACCAAAGCCAAGATCAAACGACGCCGCTGCACTGCAAGCGGCGCTTGTTGCTCAGCAGCACGCTCTATACAATTCGCCCTCTCCGCAACAGATCAATTCCTCTACACTGTCATTACCGACCATAAACCTCACAACTGCTACGGGGGAGAAGTCGCCCATGGAACCTACCACTCTCTTCCAGCCACCTTCTCCAGCAGAGGCTCGCCGAATTGCACGAGCACATGCTCAATTTGGACCATTAGGTTCACAGAGCCACAGATATACGAGCAAGTTCGAAGGCGAGTTTGGTGATCCGATTGAGGATGAGCCACCATACTACTTCCTTCTTACTACATATATCAGCTACCTAATCCTAATTGTGTTCGGCCATGTACGAGATTTCTTCGGAAAGCTCTTTAGAAGGCAGCACTATAGCCATCTGAAAGAGAGAGACGGATACGCTCCACTGAACAGTGATTTTGACAACTTCTACACCCGAAGACTTAAAATGAGAATCAATGACTGCTTCTCGAGGCCTACTACTGGAGTCCCTGGACGTTTCATCACACTTATGAATAGGACATCAGATGATGGAAACAATACTTTCAAAATGACTGGTACCCAAACCGAGACATTGAATATGAGCTCATACAATTACCTAGGATTTGCTCAATCTGAAGGTCCATGTGCGGATGCTGCGGAGATGGCCGTCAAGAAAAACGGAATTACCTTGGCCAGTCCTCGTTCGGATGCTGGAACCTCGGAATTGGCTATTGAAGTTGAAGATTTGATTGCAAAATTTGTCGGCAAACCAGCTTCGATGGTCTTTTCCATGGGTTTCGTTACCAACGCAACTACGTTCCCGACCTTGGTCGGCAAGGGTTGTTTGCTAATATCGGACGAGTTAAACCATTCTTCAATTCGTTTTGGGGCACGGTTGTCAGGTGCGATGATTGAAATGTTCAAGCACAACGATATGAGGGACTTGGAACGGCTACTCCGCGAAGTCATCTCGCAGGGACAGCCTCGGACTCATCGACCATGGAAGAAAATCTTGGTTGTGGTTGAGGGGCTCTATTCCATGGAAGGAACAATGTGCAATCTACCCGCTTTGGTTGCGCTCAAGAAGAAATACAAGTTCAATCTTTTCATTGACGAGGCTCACTCCGTCGGTGCTCTGGGACCTAAGGGCCGTGGTGTATGCGATTACTTCGGCATCGATCCCTCAGAAGTTGATATCCTCATGGGCACACTTACAAAATCATTTGGTGCGAATGGGGGCTACATAGCCGCAGACAAGGCCATCATCGACAAGCTCCGAACACAAAACGCCGCTATGCTTTTCGCCGAAAGCCCCACCCCTCCCGTCCTCGTCCAGATATCTAGTGCCCTCAGAATTATCACTGGCGAGTTGGTGCCCGGTCAAGGTGAAGAGCGTCTTCAACGTCTAGCATTCAATTCCCGCTATCTTCGCCTTGGTCTCAAGCGGCTAGGCTTCATTGTGTACGGCCATGACGATTCCCCGATTATTCCACTTATGCTCTACCACCCCGCCAAAATGCCCGCCTTCTCACACGAAATGCTCCGACGCAAGATCTCCGTCGTGGTCGTCGGATACCCGGCCACTCCTCTCGTCTCCTCCCGTGCCCGCTTCTGCGTCTCTGCCGCTCACACAAAGGACGATCTGGATCGTATGCTAGCGGCTTGCGACCAAATTGGCGATATACTGCAGCTCAAGTTCTCAAGCGGTGTTGCGGGAGGCGCGGAACCTTTTCCGGATGACGGTCTAGTTGTGGACAAGGAGACGGTCAAGGGCCAGACGGCAATGATCAAACCGCCCCGGTGGCAACTTGAGGATGTGTTGAAGCGGGGTGTGGAGGATGCCAAAGTCCAGCTTCGGTAGCGGCTCGCCTTGGAAATAAGGCAACCGATTTGGAGAAATCACGTGAAAGGGCGTTGGAGATGGCTGAGTCGTTAAAGTGAGGCGGGCGTAATCTATTACCTTCCCCGCGCCTTAGAGGGTGTAAGGGCTTCTTTTGTTACGCAGATGGTGTGTGAGGACGACCTCTGAGTCGCTGCCTCGGATTTTTCAAGCATCGCGAGGTTCCTAGGGTTTGCGCGCTTTTTTCTTTCTACCTCTTCGCGACTCTCGCTATCTACGCCCGCCTTCCCGCCTTCTTCACTTCGTCCTCCGTCCCTTCCGTGCCTTCCGTCACGAGAAAGGGCAAGAAATCATTGCGGACGTTTTACGCTTTTCATCAAGCATCAGCATTTTGGCATTGGCGTTCCTTCGTCTATCTTGTGGATTGTACTATACTCCTTCATACCCTCGCTGTATACCTCTTCCTATCCAAACCCGTCTTCGGGCTTTTTTTTAATCCTTCTCAACAGCCTCGGAATTCGAAAGGCTCATGGATCATTCTATTTTCTCATTCTCATGGCATGCATGTAGGCCCTTGATGGGTTTGTCATTGCTTAATCATAATCTTTTATTATTTAGTTAATTGGGGGAAGGAGAGTGGACCGGCTTGGTGTGTATATAGGGCTTTCAAAGGGTTTTTGGTCAGGCGAAAGTTGGTCGGGGTTTTGGTTAGACCTGAGTGGGGAAGGGGGAATGCTCTACGTAGTTGAGTTAATGAAATGGAGATGGAGATGGTGATGAATCTAATGTTTGTCCTTGATCATTTTGAGATGGGATATTGATCCGCTTGAGTGTGGTAAAAAGACACAGATACGTTATGAGCGTGGGCCGTGCCGTCCAAGATGCCCTTTCTCGCAGTTTCTTCTTGTCGAGAACTTCATATGTTTCCGCCATCTTGATACCCCGTACATCATTCGAAACATCAAGACCTTTTTCCCGCATGCCTTAAATCCAGCCGAGCAGAGAAATTCTTCATATAACCGGATCGGTTCACAGCCTACGTGCAAGAACATGGATCTTGGAACCTAGTCCATGAAACCTAAAAGGGCGGATGTAGTACATTCTGGCTCTAGTAGCACCTCGCTTGTCCGAGGGGAGTCGCTTTGGAAGGAACCTCCGAGTTTAGCTGCTGCGCGCTAGGTTTTCGAGAACGTGAACGTGGAGTCGGGGAAGCGGATGGGTCATTCAAATCCCTAACGTAGGGTGATGTGAGGGGACGCTAGAGATTAGGCTTGGGGCATTATCCATTCACCCTCGTTATCAAAGACCAATTCCTTGGAGGTGGGTGGTGGGACGGCCCGTTTTCGGTTGCCTTGTACGCCCTGTTTGTAAGGCTGAAGACGAGTGCTGTTCGGTCTTTTTTGGGTTCCGGAATCTAGACTTTCATGTTTCATCGATATGTTATCAGATATGCAATGGCCCAGATCTAAAACTGCGGTATTTCAGAAGGGAACGCGGCAGAGAGTGGGAAATCGTTAAGGGCGATTCTGCCTTGTTGGTTATCATTCCGTATTTCAAGGGATATGATCTCCAACTGCCGACTGCAATTGATCGACCTGCTGCGCTCTTTGCGAATCTGCAAGCCACTGTTGAGGGAGAGTAGTGTCGAGCACCGGTTGTACTACTACGAGTAGGAGAATCGATGGGTGGGAAACCCTGATGTAGCTTTTCAATCATCTGAACGCCCTACTTAGGCTACTAATCAGCCTGATGCCCTTTTAGCTGCATTGGCGGGAGTGATGTTGAGTAACTCGGTAAGTTGTTTTACTGCCAAGGCCAGCTATACGGTCCATTGACCAGTTGTTAATAACTCTAGTGCAAGCATTAGCAGTAAGTGTAAGAAATGCTCACATGAGCTCCAGGGGATCATCAATGGGATCCTAATGCTTGCAGACGAGTGTGGAAATGATGATGTCAGATACACAGCTTAGGAAGCGGGCGAGGCTCCGTAACCCGTTCACAGGCTGCAAGTTCTTGAACTGATGCTCGACGCCAAGAGACAGAATGGCACGGAAACGGAGTGGAATCTTTAGCTCAATCAGGAACGGATTAAGCCAGAAGACTGGCGCCCTTTATCGGATGACCCCCTCAAACCGTCTGTAAAGTCGCCACTTTGGTTTGCCCCGTTTGTTAAGGCTGAGAACAAGTTCGACTGCTGGGTGGCTCGTTTGGCAGTGTTCCTAGGGACCTGGTAATCATGCTTACTTTGAGGCATTGATTTAGAAAATAATCAATGATAAGGACAGCATGCTCTTGACGCTAGGAATGCCGATCGACTGTCGATGCGAAGGCCTTACGCTCGCAAATCGAGAACGATTAAGAACGATACACTTTGGATACCTTTCCCCATCATCGCAGAGTCTCGTATGCTACCGCAAAGTGCCAAGTCCCTGGACTGCAGGGTCAGAGGTGCTAGGAAGTCTCTCAGTGTGGGTTAGTGAGACTTTACATTATCGTAAGCTTGTAGGTCATGGTATAAGGATGAGTGAATTGACTCATAGCTGTCCCGCAAAGGAAGGCGTTCGTCCGACCGCCCTATTTACAAGGCAAAAGAAGATGTCCGTATTGCTTTTGATAGTGTATCAGTTGGCTATATCCGGGATCGAGCACCGGGAGAGTGATTGTTGGTGGAGGGGTCCTCGCTACAGGCGTTGAGAGCGTGACAGCGTGCAGCATGCGGGCTTTTTTAGTGGCACAGTCGCATACCTTGACGTATTGCAGGACTCGTCCCTGGCGGCGTGTTGACAAGCGTTACTGCTAGTCCCGCGATGATGCGCGCGTCCTCCTCTCTGCTGGCACTGATCGACCGCACAGCAGGGCTGCAGAGAGATGAACGCGTGGAAAACTGGCTAGAATATGAGTTGCATGTGTGACGTCCTGACTCGCCGGTGAGCAAGAGGGACAGTCCCTTGTACCACCAAAGGACCTAAAGCACTACATAAAGGCATGGTTGAAGAGAATAGTATGGTAGAGTCAGCTGTAAATAGCAGTGCCTATTCCAGCTGTAAGAAGCTTGGAAGATGTGTTGGCAGGTCTGGAGGACAGGGTCGCGTATCGTGCATACCGTCATGAAACAGAGGACTTAGTCCCGGGCAACAGGACTGCGCCTTGCTTGTGAGACCAGAGCAAGATGCACGAAATGCTTGCCAGTTTGGTGTAGCTGTAGTCGATTGCCTTTTCGCCCGTGAGAGGTGGAGTGACAGAAGATGACCAATCGGCTGGTCAAAGCTCCATAGAAAAGCACTAACCCAAGAGGACATTCACCCTTCCAGCCCCTTAATCCATGAATATCGTTCATGTTAGTATCACTAAGGACGACGCGCTTCTGCTGGCTTATCGGGTTGCCTACCATTGAATCGGAAACAATAGCACGTTGATGGGTGCGACAGACGCCTCATCCAAAGGGAACGCCTTCCGGTATGCAGTGTGTGTGCAACTGCCGCAACAAAGCGATTACTCCACTATCAAAGCAGGCATATCTTGCGACTCGACCTCTCCGGTCAAAGTTACGGAGCCTCAAAAGCAACACGCAGGATACGACCGAGGCGTTGTTCGCGTAGGCACCGGTTGCCTTCTTGTCCTGCTCCCCTCACCTTACGCCCCAGTGGCATGCCATCCGGTGAAGGACGACCACACAAAAGGTGGGGCTTGCATGCGGGACCGTCCAAACACCAATGGACCATTCTAACAGATTGCTTGTGATGCTATCGTCCGATGTGCCTATGTTACTCCTACCTGCATGATGGCTAATCTCGGATGGTAGGCGTGGGCGGTCATGGAACTGGCTCGAGATGTGTTACAATCGTAAGTAGTGGTAGAGTTATATATCATGTCTTTCTTCCTCATTTTCGCCTCATTATTCAACTTGTTTTGAGTCATTTAAAGCCTACATACATATATCTCTACCTAAACGTGGGGAGCTCACCGGATTTGCCCCTTTCAAATATTGGAACTCCTACTCATCCATCTATCCCGCACTGTCCTCCACTTTTCAAATTCCACTCAGGTTTATATCCTCCCACGCCTGACACAATGGCTGGACCCCGCCAGCAGCAGCAGCAGCAGCAACAGCCGCATGGTGTTGGTCAGGTACGACAAGAACAGTTCAAAGGCAATCAACCTTTCCAAGGCACATATCCACAATATGCTGGCTTCACCCCACAACACGCGGGATGGGTTCTCCGAAAGGTACCTCAGGACAAGCTTCCAGCGGGACTGGAGCCCTCATGGCAACGAACCACTCATGACAAAATGAAAGTATCGTCCGAAGAGCTTATGTTGCAATTGAGAAAGCAAAAAATTCAAAACGCCAAGGACAAGGTTACCGTTCAGGACATCTATGATAACTTGAAATCTGAACACCAGCGCCTTCAAGTTGATCGCCTTATGGATGAGCAGAATCAGCTTCTCGGCCCTGATATGGAATATGTCCTCGCTGGCATCGAGGTAGAATGGAAACAGCTCGACTATCGTCGAAAGCAGACCAAACTTATCAGAGTGATCTTGAGAACTCAGTTGAAACCACATGTTCTCATACCCCCACCTAGAGCCTCTGGCCAGATCATTGACCTTGACAACCCACCACGAGCCCCAAAACGTAACCACGAGGATCAATCACAGGGCCAACAGGGACGAGCCCAAACGTCCAATCAAGCTCAAGGACCAGGGCGTCCCCAAAATAAGGATGGGGGTCATCCTCCACCCAATGGTCCTCATATTATGATGCATCCGGGACAAGTTCCGCCTCCACCTCCACAACCAGGACGTCAAGGCTCTACTAATCCGCTTGCCCCTCACCCTCATGATAACCAGCAACAAATGCATCAAGGCCATCCCCCCCCGCCTCCACCTCCCCTTGGTCGCCCCCCTGCTCAGCAACAAGGACTTCAAGGCCCACAGCAGCCACCGCCCCCTCCCCCACCTCCACCCCAACAACCCGGTCAGCCACTGTATATTGTGCAGCCTGCAATAGTTCCTCCGCCGGCACGCCAGCCAAGTATGAGAGTCGAGCCTCCACGTTTTCCCAATGTTCCTGTCCAAACCCAAAAGAAGCCGAAACCTCAACAACCGAAGATAAGTCCAGTCTACTCAGAGCCGGAGAGCGACTCAGATGGGTCTGAGAGTGATTATAATGGTGATGATATTCAATTCGATTACATTGAACAGCGCCCAAGAAACAACAACCACGATAAGAAAAAGAAAAAGAAAGGAAGCAAAGAGCAATTGACTCTGCCTCGCCCTCCCATAGGACTGAATGCAGGGAAGCAAGATAGGAAAGAAAAGGACAATCGTCCCTCGACACCTGCGCCACCCACTCAGACTATCATCAACATTCTAGCTGCAGAGCCTAGGCGCGAACCATCTGAGGAACGACGACCTGAACCCCATCGGGATGCACACAACAAGGTCAATCAATGGATGCAACCCATGACCCGCGAACCAAGCCATGGAAGCAGTGATTCATCCATTCGAGATTCCGGAGGTTCAATGTTCTCCGGAAAGGGCTCAAGTAAATTCTCAAATTACACTCCAGATTCAACGCCACCGGACTCTCCAAGGTCAAGCGATTTCAACATGCTATATCGCTCCAGGAACGGTTCCATTCACAGACCCAATAATGACGGTCGACAGCAACCGAACCAACGACCTGTCTACAGGGAGCATGAAATTCCTCCTCAAAATGTTCGACGGCTTCCGCGCCGCGCGCAAGATCCGATATATGACGAGGAGTATGCCTTCGACACGCTATACGAGGAAATCCCTCACGATGACGTCCACATAACCTCCTATCGCCGCCAACCCCAAATTACAGGGCGAATTCAAACTCAAAGTCGACCACTACCACAACGAGCGTTGACAAGTGGCGACTACCCGCATCAAGCCGGCGCATACCCTCCCCAAAAGCAACTGCCAGCTCCTTCAGTCCCCAGGTACTTGCCAGCCTACGACGATGAGCGGTATGCTGATTACAACGATCCTCTTCAGCGGCAGGAAGCGGCGCAGGAGTATATGCATCAGAAGCAACGTCAAGCTCATCCTCGCCGGGATCCTTGGGCTAGACATGTTCCTGCTCGCCAGGGTAATAGTCTTCCTTATCCGGTGAATGATGATCCTCCTTTTGTTAGGCAGCCGCTGAGGAGGAATACTTATTCGCAAGGTGTACCCTTTGATAGGCGCTACCAAGCGTAGCTTTTGGTTAATTTATTTGTATTATGGTATTGGCGTTTTGGGATTGGGGTTATATTAAAGGCAATACCCCCAAAAACATGGCGATGGATGGGTACTAGGGGTTTGGAAATATGTCATTGCTCAATGTTCTTTGGCTCGGGTTTCGGTCGGTTGTATTCTTTTGTTAAGGCATGTTACTTACGGCCGAGTTCTCTTCGATCCGTGCCAGATGCAAGAAACGCAAGTTTTGTATTCTTTCCAATGAAAATCTTATTTATGCTTATTCATGTCAACATGTAATATGTCTCGATTAATAGAACGAACTCTCTCATTCGCTACTTTTTTAGTATAAGTAATCATCGCCAAGATTCCTTACATATCTCGGCATCACGTTGTTTTAAGGGATGTCCTGAAAAACTGTAGGCCGTTGGGGTAATGAGCAATTACCATCTAGGTACTAAGGTAATATCTTAGCTGGTAGATTGGACTCCATTGGTGTTTGTAGTTCTCCCGATTGATCCCTACTGACGTATCAATCGGAATATGGCAATAGTGACAATACTAGTCATCTCAATACTCTCCGATCCCCAAGCTTTGAGATTGGATATGTTTTTATTAAAAGTATTCCTCAGCAATGGAGTAATCAAACACCAAGCAAATTGAATAGTGATCAAGCATGGCTGGCATGGAACAGTTCTACGCGGGATAGCTGTACATAGAATCTAACTACTCTTGAGCATAAATAAACGTAAATATATATAGCTCGACGAGACCGCCAATACAAACCATCAGCCACCTTGCCTTCTTCAAATCCGAATAGTCTTTACTGTATTCTCTTTGAGACTCATCTCGCTAAATTGAACTCACCCACACAAATGGCACCCCGAGTCCTCCTCATCGGCTCCAGCGGTGGCCTAGGCCAACCTCTAATCCAAGCCTTCCTGAAACAAAAATCCTCCTTCCCGCGCCTCGCAATCCTCTCCTCTGCCTCCTCAGCCCAAAATTTCGATTCTGTAAAAGCATCCGGCATTGAGGTTGTGATCGGCAGCTATCTCGACTCCTCGTCCTATGAGGGCTTTGATACCGTTATATCGCGGGTTGGAAACGCGCTTTTGAGATTGCAGCCGGCGATGATTGATCAGGCTATTAGGGCGGGTGTGAAGGAGTTCTGGCCGAGTGAGTTTGGGATCGATTTGAGTCAGGAAGGGGGCGAGGAACTTGAGGTATTTTAGGAGTAAGTTA
Organism: Hysterium pulicare CBS 123377; assembly: GCA_000467715.1. Taxonomy (NCBI): domain Eukaryota; kingdom Fungi; phylum Ascomycota; class Dothideomycetes; order Hysteriales; family Hysteriaceae; genus Hysterium; species Hysterium pulicare. The sequence continues at coordinate 219,567 of AJFK01000597.1, forward strand.
GAGACGAGGGCGCATTTAGCGAGAAAGGTGAGGGAGATTGAGGGGTTCAAGTACACGCTTTTCATGAATGGTGAGTTGGGTGCTGATGTAGTGTGGTGTGCATGTGAGCGAGCTGACGGGGGAAAGCGTTCTTCACGGAGTGGATCCCGTTCTTTGTGGATCGAGAGCAGGGGACTTGTGTTGTGTATGGGTATCCAGATGCACCTCTTTTCGTTACCTCGATTATTGAGTATGCCCATTACCAATTTCCCTCCCCTTTCTGGTCGCTTTTGGTTGACAATTCACCAGTGTCACCCGCGGAGTCGTCTACACCCTCCTCCACGTTCCACATGACTCTTCGTCCCCCAAATGTGAGATTCGTATCGCTGGCGATCAATCAACTTTTCGAGAACTCATCAAGGTGTTGGGGCGAGCCCAAGGAATTGAGTATAAGTTGACGGTTAAAGAGACGAAGGAAATGGAACAACAGGGGTTGAAGGCGTGGAAGGAGGATGACGAGGAGACAGAGTATTTTGTTGCGACGATGATGTTGCCGGCTAATGGGTTGATCACGGTAGGTGGAAGGAGTGATAATGAGTTATTTGATGGGAAGTTCGAAAAGATGGAGGAAACGTTTCAGAGGGTGTATGGAGGGAAGCAGATCGAATACAGGAAAGCCATTTGACTCCTAGGAATAGTCTAGAGTAGTATTGTTGTGCAATAGAAGAGGACAACTTGTTCAAAGAGACTGGATTGTTTTTGGTAGAGCATATCGCTTTGATCAAGTGCTAGATATTAAGCCATAAGAATGAAGTCCCTTCAACGGCTACGATGGAAAGGTGGTTTGATCCCGGCTGAGAAGGGCATTTTGTTTTGTTTCGTTATCCGTCTCTTGACTCGGCCCCAAAATGTAGCCCAAGGGCATTCAGATCAAGTATTGGAGGAAAATTATTGTATGATAGCTTTCATGTGTGGGCAAGGTCCTTGATCAATGTGGATGTATGGAGGCCTCTTTGCTAGCGTCTCTTTGCTAGGACATATCGTAATGTGAGTGCCGAGAGATGAGAAACCCGAGATAAGGCATCTACTACAGAAAGAAATGCTCTTACCTTCTTCGTACTACCAATTGTAAGGAGTTAGTTTTCCTTTTCTCTTCCACGGCCGGGCATGTGGGAGTGAGAAAAAGAAAGCTCCGAAGATCGCCGAAAATATTATCACCCCTCCCCCCGCCATAGACCTCAACGGAGCTCGTCAACACCACACTCAACGATTCCTCACGCCTGTTCTTTATACCCTGTATTTACCTAGTAACCCTCAAATCACTACCGTGACATAATCAGCAATCATGGGGCGCCAATTCTTCGTCGGTGGTAACTTTAAGATGTGAATCTCATCCTCTATACCTTTCCCGAACCATCAAGAGCTGACCCCCGGACTTCGTATAGGAACGGCAACATCAAGACCATTAAAGATATCGCCAACAACCTGAACTCATCTAAACTCGATCCTAATACCGGTACGTTCAAAATGCTTCTCTACATTTCGCAATTGGAACGTGGGTCGAACTCTTCAGAACGGAAAAGTAATACCCCACAGAGGTTGTCATTGCTCCCCCGAACCTCTACCTCCTTCTCGCCCGCGAACACCTCCGAAAAGGTATCGAAGTCGCTGCACAGAACGTCTTCGATAAGCCAAATGGCGCTTTCACCGGCGAAATCAGTGTAGATCAGTTGAAGGAGTCTGGTATCACATGGGCGATCTTGGGACACTCTGAGCGAAGAGTGATCTTGCAGGAAGATGACCAGGTGCGCTCAATGGCATACCGGGGACAGTAGATAGAGATGAAATACTGACAAAGCCTTTTGGGGTTTGTAGTTCGTCGCTAGCAAGACCAAGGCAGCAGTTGAGGGCGGACTTGGCGTCATTCTTTGCTGTGGAGAGAGCCTGGAGGTAATTCTTGCTTCAAATGACGCTGAGCGGTTAGGCTGATGGTATGCAGCAACGCGAGGCGGGAAAGACCATCGACGTCGTCACCACCCAGCTAAAGGCCGTCGCCGAGAAGATCAAGGACTGGTCAAAGATCGTAATTGCTTATGAGCCCATCTGGTATATTCCAAAGCCATTCAATTGCTTTCTCTGCAGACACTTCGTATCATTTTGCTGACATCTCATCCTCAGGGCCATCGGAACCGGAAAGGTCGCCACCACTGAACAAGCCCAGGAGGTACACGCTGCCATCCGTGAGTGGCTCAAGAAGGCTGTCTCCACCGAGGCTGCGGAGAAGACTCGAATTCTGTACGGCGGTAGTGTCACCGAAAAGAACTGCAGCGATCTTGCCAAGGAAGCAGATATCGACGGATTCTTGGTCGGTGGTGCCAGTTTGAAGCCTGCGTGTAAGTATTCCAGTGGTCTCCTGTCGGAAATATTCTGATCGTGGCTCTAGTCGTCGACATCATCAATGCCAACACAGCGTGAATCCATGGCAGACTATGAGAATGATGGACGGAGTGAATCTTATCTCTTTGATAGATATTGACCTGAAATCAAGATATAATCCTCGACGATGCCAAAGAAATAGACATGCATGAAGACTTGCCATGAATTGTTTTATACACATATTGCGCACTCGATGTACACGCCCAAAAACCGATGCGCCTCCCATGCCATTTGAATGTACAGTGCCATGCTTCCATCCGGATACCATCATATCTGATATTTTGCCCCATGATAAGGACTCCAAATTCCCCTGACGCTCTCATTCAAACTCGTCACCGGCTTGGTCACTCTCCTCAACTTCTCCCCACTCGCATTCCTTAATAACTCCGCTTTCTGCTGTATAATCTCATTCGTCTCATTCCTCACACAAACGGCCTTCGTCTTGCCGTTGATATAATGCCCTTTAATTACCGGATGCCGGCGCGGTCGGGGTGATACTGTGATTTCGATCTGGGGGTTGTCGCGGGCAAATTTGGGAAGTGAGGATTTAATGAAAGCTCTAGAAGGAGACGGGTTAGTATGGATATTAGAGACTATAAGGGCGAACATACTTCATCCCCCTTGAACTCCCGGCCCAGTCGCAGTAGTGGAAGTCGAGACGTTTGCATTGGAGGACGAAGGCGCCGACGCCATTCTAGAAGAAATCGTAAGCTTATTTACGGTTGAAATGGGTGTTTCGACTCAATTGGAAAGTACCTGGCCTTTGGCTACTGTTCTCAGCGCCGAGAGAGGCATGTTAGAGTTGAGGATGCGGCTGCTACCAGGAGCTCCGCGACGAGGCAAAGTTCACTCTTCTTGTGACTAAGCATCACGTGATTGTTCTGCAAAGGCAGCGACGCGACTCCGAAGACGTAGTCAATTTCTTGCGACCTCACCCTTTCACCATCATCAACCTCTCTACTCTCATCTCCTCCGCACTGCCTTTGCTGAAGGGTTCTCTTCATCAGTACTGGTTTAATAACATCGAGTAGTTAATAAATACGACCTGCGCTTCGGTCCATCATGACGGACAAGCTCCCCCCCGGCCTCCTGCAGCTCTTCGCACCGCGCCCTGGTCTCCGCTGGGCTGAACCGACCGACTTTGCACCCGAAGAACGACAAACCCCCAGCGTCGGTGGCGTCGGCCAATACCTCAAAGCGTTCAAGGAGTACCAAAACAACGATGGATTCAAGCCTTCAGAGAGCTGGCTTCAGAGGAAGGACAGAATCAAGATGGAGAAAAAAGAGAAACAACACAAGCTTCTCACCGAGGGTATTAATGATTGTATGTTGTTGCCTTGTCGGATTCTGAATCCGCTGGCTATCAGAACAAGCTAACAGTGTCTCAGACAAACCTGCCGCAGACCCTAATATCCGCGGCGACGCCTTCAAAACCTTGTTTGTTGCGCGTCTGAGCTACGATACTACAAAAAAGGACCTTGAGCGGGAGTTTGGACGCTTTGGTGCGATTGACAGGGTTCGTGCTCACTGTTTCTCGTTTTCTCTAGATAATGCTAACCTCTGCTACAGATTCGCATCATGGAGGATACAACCGCCCCTCCTGATGCACCGCCTAAGAAACGATTGAGGGGTTATGCTTTCATTGTATATGAGCGTGAGAAAGATATGAAAGGTACAATAACCCTCTTCCCCCTCAAGTAAGTTTCATGATGACTAACACGAGGGCTCGTTCTCGTTTGCTTTTAGCTGCCTACAAAGAAACCGATGGTATTCGCATCAAAGATAGACGTGTTCTCGTTGACGTTGAGCGCGGTCGCACTGTCTCGGGCTGGAGACCTCGCCGTTACGGAGGCGGATTGGGTGGACGAGGTTACACAAAAGGACCTCCTGCTCGCCCATCTGGACCAACCGGCTTTGGCGGCCCCCCATCTGGACCAGGTTTCCGCGGCGGATTTGGAGGTGGCTTCCGAGGCCGTGGAGGCTTTGGAGGAGATCAAGGTGGCTTTGGAGGCGATCGAGGAGGCTTTGGAGGCGATCGTGGCGGCTTCCGAGGCGGATTTGGCGGACGTGGCGGACCTCGAGGTGGGTATGGAGGAGGAAGAGGCGGCATCGGATACCAATCGAATGGCTGGGGCTCAGCTCCCGAAGGCGCACCTTCTGGCCCACGTGGAGGTAGAGGTGGTGGATTTGGAGGTGGTGGGTATGGCGGGGGACGATCCCATGATGACAGACCTTCCCACAGGGACCGTGGCTCAAGCGGCGCGAACATGGAGCCGTTGGGCAAAGATCGATACCGAGACCGCGATCGCGAAGGTGGGTATAGCCGAGACGAACATTCCCGTAAGCGTGGGTACGAAGGCGACAACTACGACGATCCTCGAACCCGACGAAGGTATTGAGCGACGTCATTGCTCGACGGTGCATGGGTTTGTCTCAAGGGGTATACCCCGTTCTTTTTGCGTCCAACTTCTATTCCCTTTCGTCACCAAGGGTAAGCGCAAGGTATATGGCAACCTTATCTGAAAAAAACATAATTCGTACTGCTCCAGCTTTCCACCTTGGATCAGGGTAAGGAACATCTTGCGAATTCGAATTTAAGTGGTCCACTCCTCGAATGACTCGGCATCAACTTTCGGTTTCGGCACCTCTTTCACCTTCGAACCTCCCACATAATCAACGGCATATTCAGGCGAAACAATGGCAACACTTTGGGTCGGAACCAGTATAGGAGAAGGTCTTTTCTTTGAGCTGTGTCTTTCTGCACTGTATTTTTTATTTGATTTCTTTAAATTTTGTTCCACCCGGCCGACAACACCTCTTTTTCTTTTATTTGGCGGTAAGTATCAGGGATTGGGATGGGCTAAGTATCTCTGATTTTATGGACCTTTTGACATCGAGGTAAGATCAAGAGGTAAGGAGTCTAGCTTTCCTAGACATCTGACTTGACGATCTTGCCGTGATGATCTCGCATGTACTGCCTACTATGGGCTCGTTAACAAAGGGCGGGTAAGCATATGGTAAATTGCTTTGATATGCCAAAGTCTAGGCAACGTTGTGTATCATATATTTGCAATGCAAAAAGGCTGGTTGGCAGGCCTCATGTCGTCGACACTGCATAACTGTCCTCCACGAGGGACAGTTTTCATGATCCGTCTCTGCACCTCGAAATGATTTCCAGAACGTACAGAACTACAGTTTAGAACATAATTCGTCTTCTTGAAGCCCGAGATGCGGCTTTTGGGTGTCATCATCAAGGTCAATGTGCGTTATACACCTCAGCGAGCTGGATGGAACAGGCAGGCCTGACTTGAGTGTCACGAATCTTGTACAATTCATCATGCTTAGTGATGGATTCTATCCATCCAACACTACTCATTCAATAGTGTACACCTAAAGAATACAGCCAGACTCTCATATATAGGGTCATATAATCCACCACCTTACTACAGCCCAAGTATCTTACCCAACCCTAAACCTCAAAATACAGGCTCCAATGCATCTTACACCCCGGATTAAACCCCGCTCCACATCCCTCTCCCTCCCCTTCCTCCACACCACCACACCTACTCCCCCCCTCCATATACTCCCTCACACTCCAAACCCTCCCACACCTCCCACAAAGCACCGCTTTCTCATCCCTCTCTTCTTTCGTCCAGACCGCAGGTACATGGCTCTCGAGTGTGTTGTGGCAGGATATGCAAGCGTAGTATTTCTTGCAGCATTTGTGCTTTATGGCGATTATGTCGAGCGGGGTGTTGTAGTGGATGCACTGCGTTTGGGGGGTTAGGGACAGGCCATGGACTGGGGGGCGGGAGGGTGGAGGAGATGGGTTGGTCGTTGTTGTTGGGGTCATGGTGGAGGAGAGAAAAAGAAGGTTGAGGAGGGCTTGGAGAGCGAGATGAAAGATGAAATGGGGATCTAATCTTATCTTATCTAGGATGGAGCCGGAGGGACGAAAGCGATAGTATATCATGAAGGGGATCATAAGGAAAAATTTCAGGGAGATTTATACTCTTCGGACCTGTCTAAAGTAAAAACGGTATCGCTCTAAGAGCAAAGCAAATATGCTTTTGAACCCCATGCCAATGCCCAAACAACATGACGGAAAGACCACACTTTTCGGCGGCTAATTACACGCCCTACCAACTATGTCTACAATTAGATCACTCCTCCGCACCTTCCTTCTTCTCCATCCACTCCTGCTCAAGGGCCTTAGCCCGTTCTAAACTCTTCTTATCCCCTTTTTCCTCCTCAAACTCCAGCCATCTCTTAAACACGACCATCGCCCTCCGCTTCTTCGGATTCCCCTTGACCATTCTCTCAAATAACTGCCTTACATTCTCCTTCTCTCCATGCATCCGCTCCAAATCCACATACACATCCCACAAGTCGCCCTTCTTGGGCCAAGTCGAGACAAGGCCTTCGAAGATAGTGCGACCGCGCTCAGGGTCACCATTGGAAGATTTGAATTCAAGGGCGCCGAATCTGGCGGTAAGGTGGCGATGCTGGGACTCCGGTACGGATTGGGTCGCGCGTTGAAGAAGGGCTCGGGCACGAGTGGGGGATGGAGGAGATAGTGTGGACATGAGGAACGTGGCATAAGAGATCCAGAAGTTTTCGTCAGGAGTAAAGGTTTTGTTCTTGGTCATGGATTGGTAGAGCGAATCGGCTTTCTATGATAGAGTTAGTAAACAGTGTTTGAACTGGGATGGGAGGTGCTTCGACTTACATCGAGCTTGCCGGACGAGATGTAGATCTTGATCATCCGGTCATGAATCTCTCTAGCATCGTTATACTGGCAAGCCTCCTTGAAAATTTCTTCTACCGTATCATCATTGCTAAAGTCGTTTTCAAGATGCAGCAACGCTGTCCATACATCCAACTTCTCCTTCTCTTCCCGTGGGAAGATGGTTGCCAGCGCACGCCGAGCAATTTGGCGAGCCTTTTCGATTTCCATTAATTCCCGCTGGAAGACCATGTATCGAACCCAGAGTTCTGCGAAATTGGGCTGACCGAGTAGAAGGCGCTCGAAGTCCGCAACGGACTGTGGGCCGTTTTTGTCAAGGTCGCCAGTACGGTCGATCTTAATTTCAGGCTTCTTGTGCTTCTTCTTCTTCTTCGATGCCCCTTTGTCATCTTCACTCTCCGAATCAACATCCTCTTGGTCTTGATCAAAGTTCCTACCGGACCAGTCGAAACCTGAAGTGCTGAGGCCTGACACTACTTTCGCCTTTGGAGGTTCGTCTACATCCATTGCATCAACGCGCACACGGTCACTTTCTTCGAGTTCGTCATCGCTGTCGATGCTTTGTACATCTCTCATGTCCTCATTGTCTTCGATACTTTCCTCGGAGTTGGCATCAGAATCTGCATCTAGTTCGAAGTCTCCCAACTGAATGTCTCCATCAGAATCCTCGTCATCATCGCTATTGTCGGAGGAGTCTTTGAGATAAGAGTATTTCAAACCGAAGCTGATCCTCCGTCTCTGTGGGTCAACTTCAAGAACCTTGGCTTTGACTGCATCGCCTTCCTTGTATAAGGCCTTGACGTCTTCAACCGGGTTATCGGCCATCTCTTTGCGATGGCATAAGCCACTGACGTTGCTTGAATTATCAACAACAATGAAGACTCCAAAGTCTTCAACTTTTCGAATTTTGCCGGTCACAATCTGCCCTTCCTTCATGTCCTTAAAAGCGATGGGAGCGATGTAATCTTTCTCGACGACTGAAGCCTTCAAGCTCATCTGTGTTTGACCCGCAGCTGGGTCAACGGCTATAATCTTGCCTGTGACTAGCTGGTCGACCTGGAACACCGCCTTCCAATCTTTGATAAAAGAATCAGATAAGTCAGCAACTCGGACATACCCGACGATTTGCGGCCCTAGACTGATGAAAAGCCCGACATCCGCTACGTTCCTTACGAATCCTCGAACAACTTGGTTGACCTTCAATTGGGCTATGTCTACGACTCGGATATCTTTGACTGGTAAAGAGGAGCTGAGGACTTTCGACGGACGCATCGACAGCCCAAGTTTCTTATTCGGCGCGTCCACCTCAGTGATGCATACTCGAACAATGTCGCCTTTCTTGTGGATAGTAGGCTTAGCTTGCGAGAAATCATCAGCGAGCTCAGTGAGATGAACAGGTCCAGCAATGACGTCGTTAATCTGGACGACAATCGATGAGTCGGTGACTTTGGTAACCCGAGCAGGTAACACCATCCCGCTTTTTAGACTCTCCCAATTTATCGCCTGCGTTGATGTCGACGAGGCCGCGGTCAAGTCTAGCCTGCTTGTGCTTACATCGACACCTTTAACTCGAACTTTGAGTGCCGTACCAACGGGGAAGCTCTCCGAAACATTGTTGAGCAAGGAGACGTCATCAGAAAGGTCCATGAAGTCAATACGACCACGCACGTTAGGCGACAAATTGACCCATACGCAACGGTCTCCAATATTGTTGATATAAGCAATCCAAGATGATCCCGGGGTAACCTTGTCTAGAGTGAGAATGTCTGCGTGGCTAGACAGCGGCGTCTTCTTCTTCGCCGTAAGTTCGTAGGTAGGCACTCTGCCTTGCCGATGCGAAATGGGAAGGAAGCGGTGATTTCTAGCATCATGCATGCCTAATACTCTAACAGGAATGATTTGATTTGATCGAAATTCTCGAAGTGGGTGCTTCTTGTCCTTTATGTCCTCCCAATCATCAAACATCTCAGACACGTCGATTCTGCCTTGAATATTATCTGCAAGGTGCACATTTACTTGAGTGCTCTTGACTGATCTAATACGAGCAGTTGTTGCGATACCGAAAGCGAGATCCATAGTTGTTTTCAACGTTTCATCCACGGCATTGACTGCAACTTCTCCTGAAGAACTTGGCACCGTCGATTTTGAAGAGTCTTCGGGTGTTTCAGACTTCATGGATAGCCAAAATCGCTGCTGACCATGGTCAACATGTGTGACTCGTACAGTTACGGACTGATCTTTACGCAAACCAAAACCTGGTAGCTTCGTCATCTCTTCAGTAAGTTGGGACTTGAATAGTAGGCCTACTATCCCCCCCGCAAACTCGACAAAGATTCTTTCTGGAGTGATGCCTCGTACGAAACCATGAATTGTTAGGCCTTCTTGGAGGTCTTCAAAGCGTGTGATCAGCTTCTTGGCTTGAGCATCTTTTCTAAGACTTGGTTTATTAGTCAGAACAACAGTAGGCTTCTTGTCGTATTTCTCCAAGATGACCACGTCTTCGAGCGGCCCGCCAACACGTATTCGCGCCAGGGTAGACTGATCTTTCTTTTCAGAACCATCCGTGAGTTGTCCTACTCTTAACAGTCCCTTTACGCCAGAGCCCAGATCGACCGTAATAGTATCCGTAGACTTTTCAGTGACATTACCGCGAACGACATCTCCGATATTTAAAGCCCTGAAGGCATGTTGTTCTTCTAATCCAAAAGCACTAGGGTCTTTACAAGAAACAGTCATCCTTTCTTCCTCCGGTTCGACGGAGAGAACGTGAACGTTGACTGTTTGTCCCTTGCGGAAATGCTGAGTTGGATCTTGGATATAGGCTTCGCTCATCTCGGATACAGGAAGCCATGCTCTCACGGTGCTATAAAATTGAACAACTGCGCCAGCGCGTTGAAGATTGATCATCGTACCGGGAGCTTTCATGCCTGGTTTTATCTGATTGTAGTCTACCCATGGCTCCACGTCAGCGTTCACAAGTGTCTTCTTTAGAGTCAACCGTATTTGCCGTTTGTCTAAATCTGTCGACAAAACTCTTGCTGTTACTCCTAGACCTTCTTTAAACTTTCGTTCGGGATGCTGGAGGTGCACATCTGCTAGGTGCATTTCGGGGACGAGGCCTGTTACGCCATCTGCAAGGTTTACGAGCATACCTGTGCTTCCGGATTTGTCCACGATAAGCTTTTCGACTTTGCCTTTCACGACCTGGCCAACCTTGATGTCCTCAATACGAAGGAAAGGTTGATCTAAAATCTTCTGCTCCAAGGATACTAGGAATAAGCCATCCATGTGATTATAACCCACCACACGGACCCGATGCCTAGACCCGACCTTGAAGGGACCAGTAGATTCTGATAGCTTTTCAATCTTTCCATCTGTGACCCTAGAGATATGGGCGAAGCCTGAGACGTGGCGAAGACCAAGGTTTAGGAACAAACCATTGGTCGGCTCCACTTTGACGACCTCAGCTTCTTCGACGAAAGATGAGATAGGTAGCAAATCCAGCGGGTTCTTCTTGGCCTTACGCTCCGATAGTGTCCGAGGCGACAATGTCACAACATGATCGAGAAGGGAGACCCCGAATTTCCTAGGCTCGACGTTTGGAAATGTACAGATGATTCTGGCTTTGACTTTTGAGCCAACTTTGTACGTTTCGTCTATGTTCTTTTGGTTTTCCGTGGCCCCCGAATGAAAAAGATCGGCAGTGGCATCTACCAATCCCATGATCTTCCCAGTGATGGTCGAGGGTGATGTTGCGGTCACTAACATGTCGACAGCTGTTCCAGGAAGAAAAATATCCACAGTTGGTGCTTCCGTCAAGTAATTCGGTTTCTTTAGATTACCAGCCTTTTGGTGATCCGCTGAAAGCTTGATGATTCTTCCGTCTGAATTGAGACCAGTCACCAGGCACATGAACACAGCACCCTCTTGGACCTTGGAATGTTCCATGTTTGGGCCGAGCTCTTTCGAAGATAAGAAACCCTTCAGATCTCCGTTTTCCAGACCCATATCCATCACAAGTCCGTGGTCCTCGTTGCTGGCCACGGAAGCTTGGATCACACTATTGACCACAATATCCGATTTAGCTATTCCATTATTGACGTCTTTGGGTTTGATAGACAGTTCAAGCCGCTTCTTTGATTTAGTGACACCATTAGCGGAAACGTCATCCGCTGTAGATGTGACTTGAGCCCTTAGATATTGGCCGACGTGAAACATATCGTTCAGATCGATGCCTTCATCTCCCTCAGAGTCATCAACTTCCATATCTGGGCTTTCTTCCTGGACTAGTTTCTCAATTCTTTGTGTAAGTTTGTCCGAGATTGCGGTGAGCGGTATGAACCCATTAAGGTTATTTGGAAGGGAAAGGACAAGATCTCGAGACGTAATGGAGGAAATCTGACCGAGTACCATAGAACCCGGGACAAGTCGCTACAATTGTCAGCGACGCCTACAGCTTACTTTGACACACTCACTTTGTAGCTCAGACCCTCAACCCTGACTATCGGCTCTTCATGGTCATCCACTTCAGACCTTTTGCTCTTTTTAGATTTTTTCGACCTTTTCATTTTTCGAGGAGCACCATCAGAGATTTCATCATCCTGTTCGCTTTCTACGTCTCCCCCAACTCTCGTGTTTCCGGCTTGCTCAAAAAGAACGTCCTGGGTGGCCTTGATCTGAATCTGTTTATGCTCCAACGGCGTCAAAACGCTCGCTCCTCCTCTTGGAAAGGATCTTTCCTCGTCTTTGAAAATCGAAACGGGTACAGTCTTCTGAGGTTTCACAATTGATTGACTCGCAGATTTACTGTCCTTCGTTGCGGATTCGACTTTTCGTTGCCGCTTTAAATCCCGGTTGTCTGACGAATGTTTCTGTTTTTTGAATCCAGAGACGTCGCCATCTGCAGATCTTTTGATCGGAGCCATTTTGGGTTCCGTATCTCGCCCTGGGAAACAGTTGATGGCAGTACCGTCTCGCAGAGCTATGTGCTCGAGATGTCCAAAAAATTTGGCGGGGACCGGAAGTCGGAGGTTTGCGATTTTCCGGCGCCGACCACTTTATTCGCGTTAGTTCCTCGAGCGCGACCGTGGACGTGTTTTAGTTCCCGTTCCAACCTCTTCCTTCACATCCTTTACTTCTGCCCCACACAATCATGATCTCTATAGCGATTTGAGTCTTCCAACTGCTTCTCATACTACACATGGAAGACCAGGAGCAAATCTCGCCCCTCTTGGAGGCTCAACATGAGTTCTCGGAGCCAATATCAAACATGCCTTCGTCATCGCCGCTGCAGGCTCCGTCGAGCATGGGCGGCAGGAAACCCAGAAAACCACCACCAATAACCCCTAAACGCTTCACCAGATTCTTCACACCAAGGTCCTCGATTCACAGTTCGTCTCGATCCATTTCACAAGGAAAGTCTGCCCGGCAGTTGCAGGACATTACTCGGACCGCACTTAATCGTCGAAATAATGCCCAATCCAAGACACCACGAAAGACGGTCAATTTTGCAGACACCATGGCCGTCTTTGAAGAGCAACTTCAAACTCCCAAGCTCAGTAACAAGAAGAGGAAGACAGCATATATGTCCCCAGACAGTTCTCCAATCCAACCTTCGCCATCTAAACGGGCCCGGACATCTCCACTCCCATTTACCATCCTTGAGGACGAGAAAGAAGATCAGAAGTTATTAACGGGGGAGCCAGAAGAGAAAGTCTTTCCCTTACCAATCCGAAGAACGAAGGCCATGGGAGGTACCGCTCGAACTCTGCAGCGATCCTTTGGTGGAGTGCTCAATATAGGCCGGGGGCTTCTTCGAGATCATTGCACGGCATGGCGAGAGCAGACTGCTCATTTCTACACCGGACCTGAAGGCTTCCATGCCCTGCCACCTCGAGCTCCACCGTTCTGCACTGCCAGTTGCAACAGTATGTCTTCCCCTTCTCCTACTGGAACCACTATGGCTCTTTGACTAACTTCACTTGATAGCGAACTCACTCGTTGCAATTGGCGATGAAGATGGTTTTGTCCACTTTGTTGATACAGACGAAGACAATCCCTCATTTTCAAAAGCCCACCTATCCTTCCGAACCCATTCTAACGCAATAATGGATGCCCAGTTCTCGTCTGATGACATATTTCTAGCTACTGCCTCTGGTGACCAAACAGCTCAGATAATAGATGTCAGGACGCAACAATGCGTCAACATTCTAGCCAAACACACATCCTCAGTAAAACAAGTACGTTTTCAACCAGGAGATGACAAGATCGTTGCGACTTCTAGCCGGGATGGCAGCGTACAGGTTTGGGATTTGAGATGCAGCAGTGGCTCCGATGTCGTTCATTCTGCCTGGGGAGAAAATGCTCCCTATGCCAGCACAGTCCGCACCTTGTCTGGTGCACATGCGGATACTTTCAACGGGGGACTAAGCCCCGCTATAGTAGGCTCCAAATTCATGATGTAGGTCGGATTCATGACTATTATGAGTCTCATTGCTGACACTATTAAGGGGCTCCACTAGAGCCGAGGTCATGAACCGTCGAGGTGATATCTCAATCACTGCTCTTTCATTCCTTGCCCCTGGCCGGCAACATCTGCTTCTTACAGCTTCTGATGCCTCCACTTCTGTCAAGCTATGGGACATACGAGGTCGCTACTCACGCCGAGGCCCAGCCATACCGATATCTACGACAATGCAACCAGAATCTCATAACCGCCATCGACATTTCGCCATCAACTCACTAGCCCTTAGTGGAGACGGGGCCCGCTTGTACGCTCTTAGCAAAGACAACACAGTCTATGCTTATGCTACAAGCCATCTCGTACTTGGCCACGCCCCTGAACTTGCTGTCACGGACTCTTCGCGACACAAACATCTAAGTACCGGTAAAGAAGGACTCGGTCCAATATATGGCTTCCGACACCGAAACTTCCATGCCGCATCCTTTTACGTCAAGGCCGCGCTACGTAAAGCTAACGGTGATCAACCCGAGCTTCTTGCAGTAGGAAGTACAGATGGCTGTCCTGTACTCTTCCCCACAGACGAGAATTTCCTCAAACGCGAGTCCCATCACAATACCGATGACGACATAGATGACTTACCACTGGCCCCTCGAATTTCTCGATCGTCTTTCGGAGGCCTTCCCGCAGTATCCAAAAAATCAAGCGGTGCCGGCTTCCCCAGCCTACTTACTGATACCATTCCGATCTACGATCACGGCACACCTCTTATCCGCGGCCACGAGGCCGAAGTCACGAGCGTTGCTTGGGCCAAGAATGGCTCTTTGGTTAGTGTGGGAGACGACCTACGTGCTAGGTGCTGGAGGGAAGGACCCCAGGCCCGGGAATTGAGGTTGAGTGGCGAGTCACAGGGCAGGCGGTGGAAGTCAGGTTGGGCTTTTGTGGATAATGGGTCCGATGATGATGAGTAGTATACTTCATCATTGGTCGACTACGATCGTGTTCACCTTGGAATGCAGCACGGCGTCGAGTTGGATGTACTATGGGTACAATTGGGTAAGAGGCAAGAAAAATTATAAATGCCGTTGTTTAAACATTATTATCCATTTTTCCGCATCTTCCTAATGTGACAGGTAAGAATGACTACTAATCTAACAACCTACACTGGGTGTAATAACTCGATAAAGTCCAGGCTGCGCATCAGCCCCGTGATGACTCTTCTTGCTGTCCGCATAGCCCAATTGAGCTTCGTGATGCGGTTCTAAAGGCATATCTAGCCCTTAGCGGACCTTGGTGTTATCCGTTGCATAGCCACATATTTTGCGATATGCAGGAAAAGTGAAGCTAAAAGCTACAAAATATTACATCCGTTATTATCTTTTTCACCCGAACTCTACAGATACACTTTCGATGCTTCCGGCTACGGAACATGCTACTGTAGTTTGTCGTACTCTTACTTATTAGGTTCGCAAGTTTGTTTAGAAGTTGCAAAGCCGCATTTTAGACCGAGCTAATATGGGTTCGGCGAAGTCACAAGAATGAAAGCTTTACGGTCTCAGCAATGACAAGGCAAGGAAAGGTCCTCAAAAACTTCGTCTGTTCATCCAAAGACACCCATCCATAATATACGCGAAAAGCCTGTATCCAAGCATCTCCATTCACTCCCGAAGCCATAGTTCTATATGTTTAGATGAGGTGGCGTGCGCCGTTCCTCACACGCCTTCTCGCATTCAGAGCAAAGACATGCCGAACGAGAGTATCCAGCCTTCCAAGGCTTCGTATACCAATCCACGTCATCAGCAATAGCATCCATCGGCTCAGGCAGGAAGGTCGCGAAATAATCCAACGCCGCTTCCTCCGCTTGCTCATTCAGCACCTGAATATAGTCCAAACTCTACAGCGATGACTGGAAAGGTCCTTTATTGCAAATAGGATAAGCGATTTCCCTGAGCCACTCTGCAAGCCGGGGTTCAGAGAAGTCCCAGAGAGCAAATATGGGATCGTTCGATCAAGACGCTACTCTCTTTACCGAATGGAAGTCATGGCGGCCCTTCAAGGCGAAAAGACGAAGATCAGTGACATAACTCATCATATCAGGCTCCTCGTAAGCCATCGCACGGAGCTTTTTTAGGCGATCGCAACCCGGTTTCTCTACGGTCACAGGAACAGTAGATGCCAACCAGACCATTATCTCGAACTTAGTGATTAGCTCGCGGTGGCGAATGCAGTCCAGTGTCTTCCTACAGGCGTTGTCCAGTGCGTTATGGTGCTTCAACAGGCGAGGAGTGACCAACGTCCCTTGCTGAATGTGGTTGTGGGCTTCGTCTTTAATCTTGTTGTAGTTGAACCTAACTCCTCGTACACGTGCGCGAAACCCTTCCTCACGACTGATTCTCTCCGCTTCCTGATTGTTGATGTATTTCAAGCCGAGATCGTAATTGGCGCTCTCGCATTGCCATTCAATGAGTTCAGCGAAGGCCACCACTGCATCAGTGGTCCAAAGCCCCGATTGCGTGATTTGAGAGGTGTAGAAGAATATGCCCGGATTTTCTATCCTATGAAACAGGCACCATAGTTCTTTAGGATCGTCGCAGCCGAGGCAGCGAAGGTCAAATGCGGGATATTGCTTGAAGTCGATGTGTACAACGTTGAGCCACTGGAACCCATAGTTGTTCCACGAGTCAAAGACGGCTCCCCAAGATCGCAATTCTTGATTGATCAGCTGCTCGTCTTTGGCGTAAGGCAAAGAGTCAAAGTCTGCTTGGTCCACGGCGACTCCTTTTGTGAGGAATAAAGCATTGACTCCGAACACTATACTTCTGAGTAGCATGCTCCGATTCTTGTCGAGGCCTGGATGGCGCATGAACCTATTGAAGTCGTGGGCGGAGGGAAACCCAAACGTGTTTTGGCCGTAAAAGATGCCGTGAGACTCCCAATAGATCTGGGAACACGTTAACAGCAGGCGCGGTAGGACTCGTTTCTCCTACTTCGACCCACTCTGGCGCGCGAGTTTGGAACAACGAGCATACCAAGGTCGATCAATGCTGCCTTATAGATCATAATACGGATCTCAATTGGTAGACTAAGAAAGCTTCCCGGTTGCGAAATCCTCGACGCTTCTGTCCTTGGTTCTGAAAATTCCGGTGATGGATTCACATAAGTCGAGTTCATGAACATGTCTTCTACCCTCATCGTCCAATGGTAGGACGGAATATGGATTCGAATTCGACATCGTGCACTGCGGAAACAAATGCTCTCGGAAGAGTAGCTAGGTTGACTCCGGGCTGGCAGCAATTCTGTTTCGTCCGGGTGGTATGGTGCGGGTCGTAAGAGAAAGCAGATTCGAAGACATACGGTCGGAAAGAGATAAAATCATGTGAACACTACAATCAGAGTGAATTGCACCCTCACTCACAAAACTGCCGTGCGATTGCCGGGTTTCTAACGTTTGTTCATTGGCGCAAGTGCCATAATCTCAGATTCACATTGGACCGCCATGGAATCACACAGGTAATCGAGTCTACCATTCATGTGTGCGAACCACTGATGCACTGGCGACCAGACATGTGCTGCTGAGAAGTCGTGTATCAAGAGTACTCAGTGGTCAATATTGTACTCGATAAGTTTATAGATTAGCTAGATTGTTAGTGACATGACATATGGAATGTCCGATGGAATGTCCGTTGGAAAATTGGTCTCCCATGAGTATTCTCGACATCTTCAACTGCCGTTGAATTAGGAGCAATTGTTTTCTCGCCTCTGGATTCGACAGATAGGCATATTGAAGGTGAATGTGGCACCCGTCGAGATTGGCTCTCATCTAGCGAAGGTTGCTCACGTAGCGGTAGGTGTTTCACCAGATCTTAAGGGAAGTTCGCTGATATTTGCTGGCTTGACATAATGTACAAACAATTCCAAAGATGGTCCCTTTCCGGAAAGGATAGGGGCTTCGCTGACGTAGAACATGGTGGCTCATGGTGAAAGCTTACCTCTAATGTGCTGTCAAATGGAGTGCTATTTTGAAATTCTATGAGGAAGATCGAGGATTGAAGAAGACTGTGGGAGGTTGAGTGAGGTTCGAGAACAAGCATTGGGCCAGCGCCAATCAGTGGCGCTGGTGGCGCAACTAGCGGATTCCTGGAGCCTTCTGCGCGGTGCCTGCATCTGCTCACGAGAGCCTACGAATGCGCCCATTCACTGTCTTACTTCTTATTAGAACCCTCTCTGTTACTTAACGACTGCCATTCTTTTGGAACGAATATACACCATCTTCTTGTACTCACAACCACTGTATTATATCATTCTTTTACTATCAACATGTTTAGTAACTTCAAACCAAAAATACGCACTGTATCGGTGCCTCAAACGAAACCGCCTGTCAAACCCTCAACCACAGAACGCAAGTCGAACTCAACGTCCTTGACAACTACGTCAAAAACCAAATCACTTCAAAAGAGTCTCGAGCAAAAGCCCTCCCGACCCCATATGAATGGCGATGCGAACAGGCTGCAACCACCCGAGAAGCAGACACCCGAGAGGAGGCAGTCGTTAGCCGTCAAGCAACCAAATCGCAAGCGCAAAGCAAATACCCCAACAACTCCACAGTTTGCGTCTAGTAGTAGCGAAGCGGATTCAGATAATGACGTCTCAAGAAAGAGACAGAAGACGAGCTCCTCCATCGAGCCCGACAATAGGAAGACGCTGGAGCCTGATCCTAAGAGACGCATACGGGATGTGGACAATAGGGGAGAAGAACTCAAAATGATACACGGAGCGGATATGACCGGAGACGAACATGCGAAGGAGTTCAAAACCGTGTTCTCTGGTGACGAAGAAAAGTTCGTCGTCCAACTACAATACCCAAGTCCCTCGCCACCGGAGCGTTTCGAGATAGTCACAACGCGCGATCCTTCGGGGTGGGATCCGATCAAAGACATCGAGTTTACGATCGAAGAGATCATAATGAACTACCTTCCTCTTTCGGCCTCTGCCACTCTCCAGTCCGAGACTTCAGGGATTGTTCGATTGCTGAAGCGCGCTGTGACCAAAAACTCTCCAGCGGACTACAAGAGCGCCCTCGCAGACTTCAACATCCTCATTAAGGAGTCTCTAGATACCACCATACCTTCCATTCTTGACAATATGCAGAGCATACCACTCTCCCTTGTCAAGCGCATCCTCGCCCAAGTTTATTTGCGCACTGTATCACCCAAGGCACACCTCCTTCGGCGCGTCAAAGATAAAGCAAACACATACGGCGAGCTCTTACCTCCTTTTATACATGCCATCTTCAATCAGACTCGCCTCAATTCCTCTTGCGTGTTCGTGGACTTGGGTTCGGGAGTTGGTAACGTAGTCTTGCAATCCGCACTACAAACGGGCGCCGAGAGTTGGGGCATTGAAATCATGCCCACTCCTGCTCAGTTTGCGGACGATCAGGCGGCTGAAATCGAAGCACGAGCTAAGCTCTGGAACATTAGCTTAGGACCAATCCACCTCCTCCACGGCAGTTTCCTCGAGTCTCCAAAAATCGATTCCGTGCTTAGGCGTGCTGATGTTGTCCTAGTAAACAACAAAGTCTTCAAGCAGGAATTAAACGCGGCATTGCTTGACAAATTCCTGGATCTGAAAGAGGGGTGTAGAGTTGTGAGTCTGGAATCGTTCACTGCCGGGTACAAACAGGGGACCAGAAATGAGCAAAGCATAGCGAGCTTGTTTGAAGACGAGAAATATGAGTCTGGTACTCAGAGCGTTAGTTGGGCTGGGGAGAGTGTCGATTACTACATTGCTACGAAGGTGAGGTAGGCAGATTTCCGGCTCTACTCCTGGGTGTCAGAAAAGAATCTCGGCAAGGCATTTTGGTCAAATACGTTTGTAGCGGGTGGTTTGATGAGATATGAGTTTTGGAGATTTATTTGAGGCCGTATATCCGCTTCCTAGAGCGGACTGAGTTGACACGGACTGGACTGTCGTAAACATCCATTAGCTACCTCATATGAGGTACATTATCCATACTTCAACATATCATTTATACAATCTACACCAGAACAGACTGGTTCATACAATGTGTGACTACGTAACTCACGGCCTCCATATTTAACATGCAACGCAGATGACTTCCACATCTGGTCTAGGTAGACCCCGAGACCCTGTCATTCGCCCCTCTACGTCAATGGTCACTAGCTCCATCCAACTTCAACACCATGCAAGAGTTCCCACCAACTTTCTCCTGCATCTCCTCAGTTATTAACTCCCGTTCTCTTCGTCAACTCCGCCAGCTTCTCTTCTCCATTTAATGTCCTCAAAACCTCATTCCCCAGGTCCTGTAGCACCATCATCAACAGTACCAATAGCATCCCACCGACCCAGAAAGCTCGCTTTGCACACCGAAACGCCAGAGGGAAGACCAGGATCCGCAGGCGGAATTCAGCTTCATTCGGAAAGAATGAGTACGCCTGCAGCACCTGCATCAAAAGTTACTTCCACCAAAGATACAACCACAGGACCAAACAGACGCCGGAAACCAAGGAAGCTAAATAAAGAGCCAGCACCATCTCAAGATGGGCCCGTTATCCCTGGAACCAAAGATTCCGAAGCTCCGACCGCAGTCCACGAGCTGGAGGCTCTAAAGTCTCGCGTCAGAGGTTTAGAAGCGAAGGTGGAGGAACTATACCAAGGGAATACAAGTGGATCAGGACGCTCGCCCAGAAGAAGAGGGAAAGGGAAAAAAGGCTCTACGCAACAGGTTCCCACTATATCTTCCGTCGCTGCGGTTGAATCTGTAGAGGGCGAACCAGAAGTTGAAGAAGTCACTGGTGATGACGATGTAGAGCTCCGACGTCTGGAAGGCGAACTTGAGAACGCTCGACAGGACCTCGCTGCTTACCGTCCTCCTCGCCAACGCCAACGGCCCAGACCGAAAGCTTCGGCGTCTGATGACTATATTGAGGAGATTCCGAGGGATGCACCTGGTACGGAGAGTACGACCGAAAAAGGAAAACAAGTCACGCTCGCGGGTAGCTATCGTATCCCCCTGCCTGCTTCCGTCAGCATGAAGGATGTGAAAACCATTCAATCCGGCATCGAGAGTGCACAGAATGTAGCAAAGGGTTTCCTAGAGCAACGTAGATTACAGCAAGCCCAACAACCTCGCGGACAGTCTCAAAAGGGAGCAACGGGCGGAGCAAAAGCCCCACCTAGGGGAGGAGGAGCCCCAAGAGCGGGAGCTGGCAGGGGCGAAGGCGGCATTAGTACCGAACAGCAGGGTCAGAGCTGGGGTGAATGGTTTGGTGCATATAGTATGACCCTTTCTCGCGCTGTCAAGAACATTGAAGCCGAAGCTGCGATTGAGTCGGCTTCGAAGCCGAAGACGGCTAAGAGACCTATTCAAGGGCCTAGGACGACGAGTGCACCTGGTACTGCGGCTGGGAAGGGAAGGAACCCAGGTACGAGACCTCCGCTGCGAACCAAGGAAGCGAGGCTAAGTGATGAGCAGGTTGAGACTTTGATGTCATAGAGATAGATGTTGGAGAGATGTGAATGGTTTTGTACTAGTACAATACGATATGAGCCTTGGATATTGGAAAAGTTGAGTTAGGGCATCAAGACGTGTAAAGGAGTTAACGAGATGAGTTCATGACCAGAAATAAAATACAATAAACGATTGGGTGTATTTTCAACCCAACGAGCGACCGTAAAAGTCACTGCTTGCTAAGCCTTTTCTGAATCCGACGCATTATTGTTCATACTGCCTGAGTCTGATCGGAGGAAGTAGATGTAATGCCCAAAGAGCCAGCACTCTACAGTAAATGAACCAGAGTCAAAGTTATACTAGCATTTAACCTTAGTAGGATATCCTGTCTAACTACACCAACCACCAGAGCCGACCCTGACTAGGAAGCTTTCATGGTAGACGTGTAAACTCCGCTATGCTGGAGGAATCCCATCTCTCCTTCGCTACTGTTTTGTACTCCAGGAAATGCAACACAGATGCCATAATACCAAACAAAAATCAGAGATGAACAACGCCAAAATCAAAACCGTGTGGTACCAATGGTGTATAGAAGAAAGGCGGTCAACCAATTCTACGCTTTGGCGCCGATCTCAAATAATCTTCAATGCTCCACGGCACCCCTCGCACCAATGATATCGCCCCTGTCCAGATGTAAATCGTTGCTGCAATGATACGTGCCTTGTCGTTGGATAGATTGATTCCAACTTCCCGGATGTCTTTTTCATGTAGGTCCATTCCAACATATTGGTCGATTTTCTCGGATTCAGCTTGACTGAATCCTAGTAAAAGCATCCCGTGAACTTTGGCATTTGAATCCTTTGAAGGAAGTAAGCCGGGCCGGTTAGCATGCTGAATTGTGAACTGGATGTGGTGTTTGAGAACAGCCGGAGTCATCTTCTGCGCGAGGCTTGCGATATCGGAGCTCCCTACAGCAATGCCTACCACCGAGGGTAACATAAGCGGTCCGGACACGAAGATTGGAACCTCTCCTTTGGAAATGAATCTGCCGATGTCTTTCTCCGTGAATCGGTGGCCCAGAGCCATTCGATAGAACTGGTATTTGGCATCGCTCGAGGGCTCGACTGCAGTGGATTCTGCGTGTAGCTGAGCTGAACGATGGTCGTGCTTGATATCGTGAGCGGCCTCTGGTCGGGGACAACACTTATACAGGCAGTACAGTAGAAGTTGTGCAACAAGTAGCAGCGAAGGAATCGAGACGCTCAGTAGTAGAGAGCGTAACAGACACTGCTCGGCAGTGGAGTGGAACAGCGCGAGCATGTCGAGAGTTGATGCCCTGAGTGTACAATGTCTTTCTCGGAGCCATAGGTAGACGCTCGTAGTTTGGTTACAATGTCAGTTTAATGTGAAGGGCACCCACAAGACCTGCTCAAACGTGAATATGGTCATGGTCGTGAAGCAGACGGATCGCCGTAGTGCAAAGTCTCATTCAAGGTGTCAAGGCGTCAAGATATTGCGAAGGTTGTGAATCTCCAGGCTGCCCTAATGGGCATAGCCGCATCGTGGTTACCTATCCAGGCACAATGTAGATCGCGAACCCTGCAAGGCAACAGATTCGATGGAAGCATTGTGGAATGAAGAGATGTTGTGACTGAAATGAGATACTGAAAGCATTTCAATGAATTGCAACGTGAACACAGTCGTTAGAGCGTGATGGGCCTTACAATCTGCAGTTCATTTCATCACGGATTTGCAAGCAAAAAGGTGAGGTCCAGGAGTTTCGATGAGCTTCTTGAGGCGAGTCTGGGGCCAAGGCGCTAACGACGAGCGCGTCAGTTGCAACCTAGCTTCAACCTTCACCAAGTCATTTCCAAGACAGAGCACTTAAAACCTACCTCCAAGCCTTCTCTCCTCCCCCATCATCCACCTCTATCTCCACACCGCCTACCGGAAGCTCATCGCCTCTAAGCTTCAGGAAACCACTCCTACACAAGAACTGTTATCACTGTCTCTTTTACGCCCACACACACTCGTTCGCCAAACATGTCGGCTGAACCAGACCACGCTTCTTCGAAGCCGAAAGTCAACCTTGCAAAGTAAGTTACCGCCTTATCCGTCACCAAACTCTTAGATCTAGCTGCTAACTAGCTACAGTGATCCTTCGGGAGCTGAACACAAAGATGTAGGTCCATTTACTTCCTTGACAATCCCGTCGGACTTTAGCTTACTGGTCGTTTCCAGGTCGACGAGACAGCAACCGCCATTCTGAAAAAGAAGAAGAAGCCGAACTCATTGATGTAAGTCCTTTTCCAAGCTTCGCTGGCCTAATCGGCGTAAGAATTGGATGATCACAGTTGCTAACGATTCCCCAGCGTCACGGATGCCGTCAACGATGATAACTCTATCATTGCCCTATCTAACAACACCATGGAGACCCTCCAGCTATTTCGGGGTGATACGGTACTGGTCAAGGGCAAGAAGCGAAAAGACACTGTTCTGATCGTGCTGGCCGACGATGACCTGGATGATGGTAGCGCCCGGATAAACCGAGTTGTTCGCCACAACCTTCGGGTCAAGCATGGCGACATCATCTCTGTTCACCCATGCCCGGATATCAAATATGTAAGTTTTCTAATGCCATTCAACGATGAAAAGAAAATACTAATCGAATGTACCCAAGGCCAAGCGAATTGCAGTCCTCCCCATCGCCGACACCGTTGAAGGCATTACCGGCTCGTTATTTGACGTTTTCCTCGCCCCATACTTCCGAGAAGCATATCGACCAGTACGACAAGGAGACACTTTCACAGCTCGTGGTGGGATGCGACAAGTTGAATTCAAGGTCGTTGAGGTTGACCCACCGGAATTTGGCATTGTAGCACAGGACACGGTTATTCACTGTGAAGGCGAGCCAATACAGCGTGAGGACGAAGAGGGCAACCTCAACGAGGTCGGTTATGATGATATAGGTGGCTGCCGGAAACAGATGGCTCAGATTCGAGAACTCGTCGAACTACCTCTAAGGCATCCTCAGCTTTTCAAGTCCATCGGTATCAAGCCTCCCCGAGGTATTCTCATGTTTGGGCCCCCCGGTACCGGTAAGACCCTCATGGCCCGCGCTGTGGCCAACGAAACCGGTGCCTTCTTTTTCCTGATCAACGGTCCCGAAATCATGTCGAAGATGGCCGGTGAGTCAGAGTCGAACCTGCGAAAAGCCTTCGAAGAGGCTGAGAAAAACTCTCCCGCGATCATCTTCATTGATGAAATTGACTCAATTGCACCGAAACGTGACAAGACCAACGGTGAAGTCGAACGCCGCGTTGTTTCCCAACTTCTCACTTTGATGGACGGTATGAAGTCTCGATCAAATGTTGTTGTCATGGCAGCCACCAACCGACCCAACTCAATCGATCCCGCTCTTCGACGTTTCGGACGTTTTGACCGAGAGGTCGACATTGGTATTCCTGACCCGACTGGGCGCCTTGAGATCCTTCAGATTCACACCAAGAACATGAAACTTGGTGATGATGTCGACCTCCAGACCATTGCCGCCGAGACTCACGGTTACGTTGGTTCTGATTTGGCCTCGCTCTGCTCAGAGGCTGCCATGCAACAGATTCGTGAGAAGATGGATCTTATTGATCTGGACGAGGACACAATTGACGCAGAGGTTCTTGATTCTCTAGGTGTCACCATGGAGAACTTCCGCTTCGCTCTTGGTGTATCAAATCCCTCCGCCCTCCGCGAAGTCGCCGTCGTCGAAGTGCCCAATGTCCGCTGGGAAGACATTGGTGGTCTCGAAGATGTCAAACGCGAGCTCATCGAGAGCGTCCAGTACCCTGTGGACCACCCGGACAAGTTTCTCAAGTTTGGTCTTTCTCCCTCTCGAGGTGTTTTGTTCTATGGTCCACCAGGTACTGGTAAGACCTTGCTCGCCAAGGCTGTTGCCAACGAATGTGCGGCAAATTTCATCTCTATCAAGGGTCCTGAGCTGCTTTCCATGTGGTTCGGCGAGTCTGAGAGCAATATTCGAGACATCTTCGACAAGGCCCGAGCAGCTGCACCTTGTGTCGTCTTCTTGGATGAATTAGATTCCATTGCTAAATCACGTGGTGGATCTGTTGGCGATGCTGGTGGTGCATCAGATCGTGTTGTCAACCAACTTCTGACAGGTAAGCAATTAAATCCCGTACTTTTATCTCTTTAGGAACAATCTAACATAACATAGAAATGGATGGTATGACATCGAAGAAGAACGTTTTCGTTATTGGCGCTACGAATCGTCCCGAACAGCTCGACAACGCCCTCTGCCGTCCGGGACGTCTTGATACCCTTGTTTATGTTCCCCTGCCCGACCAAGCGTCACGTGCCGGCATTCTCAAGGCACAGCTTCGCAAGACTCCAGTTGCCACTGATGTCGACCTTGAGTACATAGCAGCCAATACTCACGGCTTCTCCGGTGCCGATCTTGGGTTCATCACGCAGCGTGCCGTCAAGCTTGCCATCAAGCAGTCTATTTCTTTGGAAATCGAGCGCACTAAGGCTCGCGAGGCAGCAGGCGAGGAGGACACCGAAATGGATGAGGCAGATGAGCTTGTTCCTGAGCTTACGAAAGCTCATTTCGAAGAGGCTATGCGTTCAGCTCGTCGCTCCGTCACAGATGTTGAGATCCGCCGATACGAGGCCTTTGCTCAGAGCATGAAGAACTCCGGTGGGAGCGCCTTCTTCCGTTTCCCAGAAGAAGGGGGCAACCAGGGTGAATCAAACACTTTTGGTACGGCAGGTGAGGACGAAGACCTCTACAATTAATTGTTTCGTCTGTGGAAGTCTGGATGCTTGGGTAAGGGATGTCCTCGAATGGCGCATACTACATTGATTTCCTTTTAAGGTGCGGACATAGTCATGGGAATAGACTGAGCCTAACATGTCACTGCTTTAACTGTTCTATCCTGAGACCTCTGCCAATGATGGATAACATGCATGCTGGGGCGGGGTAGCCGAAGTGTGCATAAGGCTTTTCTCGATGATGAATAATTTAGGAAATGAGATGCATATTTAAATTGATAGTTCTATTTGTGAAATGCAATATTCTGCGTGTTCTTTTGGCCGCTTGCTTAACTGCAATGAGTGGTCCTCATAATGTGCCTTGCAGACAGCTATCAGTAATGAGCGCAGAAAAAGTGTTTATCGATCCCAGTACCAACATGCTTAAACGCCGTGAATCTACCATGGATATCTGATTCGTACCACCTGAACGCCCGAAAACCCGGTATGCTTACTCCTTGGTCACATGCTTTTTACCTCCGCATGCTACCAGTAGGGGCTTTAGATCCACCATATGCTCGTCGTTACGGGACGAACCTTGTACTCGCAGCTCGTGTGCCCAGACTACCGCTCTCCTTTTCGTGTGCCCTGACCGCTGGGAGACGCTAGTATTTCTCCTCGCCTTCTACAGCGATATCGCAGACCTTCTCCAATTCCCGCCTCACGACCCTCACGCCTTCTCGCACCGCCCTGTCCGGTATTCTGATCCCACCTTCCTCCACACTCCTCCCTTCTCCGTTCCCACTGACCCCACTATCCTTGTGTCCATTGATACCGTTTGTCGCAGCTGTTTCATTCCTCGTTGCCTCTAACCTGTCTACATTCGCTTCTTCCAGGACTCGCTCTATCACCTCTTTGTAATTTGTGCATTCGCCGCTTCGAAGGAGTTGCGTTATGTAGGAGCGCAGATTGCTCGTCCAGCCTGAGGCTTGCAGTTCGTGGGTTAGCGTTGCTTGGATGTTGGGAATGCCGGAGGAGGAGAGGAGGGCGGCGTAGAGGTTGTTTGTGAGGTTTCCGTTGAGGGGTTGGGAGGCGGTGGTGGGAGAGATTGTGATCGGTTTCGGATTGGAGGACATTTTGGGTGTGGTGGTTGAAGGTTGAGAGAGTGAGTTTGGATTGTATGTAGTGGATATGTAGCCAGCTATTTGGTGAATATAATTGTCCGGTGGGGTGTTTTGGTGAGGTGGTGAATAATTGAACGTAGATTAATGGTGAGATTCGGCGATTTACAATAGCGAGACCCAACTCTACCAGGGAACAAGATGGTTGGCACGAGGAGATTGATACATGAACAATTGGTGGCCTAGTCGAATACTCCGTATTGAAGCTCGCATGCACTGTTCCTGACAATTCTTGGGGGATGGGAATCTTATTGTTCTACCCCAGACAATAGTCACGTGAAAGTGTCCGTGCGCATTGCATTGAAAGACGACGAGTTGTGGTTGGTATTTAGACGCCCGAGCAAGGGAGGGCGCAGCAGTCCATGATACCAGCCAGACACCTCAACACCACCACTGCATACTCTTCTCTCGCATTTCCTCTCTCGGACCACCCTCTCCTGTCTGCGCGGATGCGCATTCTCGTGCTGCAGCCTCCCTGACGAGATTCAAGTGCTTCGTATTCAACCGCCGCCCTCCGCCTGCTTAACCGCCTTACCACCAGGCGCTCTGCCAACTTCCACCTCACAAATAGCCCCACGTTCCCACCACGCCTTGAACCCTTCTGGTTCCGGTTTTACAATCTGACACAAGCGAGCGATCGACTCTTCTACCGTCCGCTGCACAGAAGGCACAGAAGGTCCGTCTTTGGGCAGTGTCAAGGCCTCGAAACAAGCCTTGACAATTTCGCTTCTGTCTCAGCAGGGTTCCGTCTTTACCACTGCAGCCAATCCATACCATCGCCATCCAAGACCTGCTATCGACAGCTTTTGATAACGACGAGCTTCCCCTCAGTTGAGAACCTTCCTTGGCAGCTTCTTGCTCCTGTGAAGGATTCTCATAGCTCCACCGCCCATGATGGCCTACAAGTCAACATATCATGAGGACTCAGATGCCGACGATGAGTATGAGCGCAGCGTGGTCGTCTCTCCAACTCTGCCGCCAGACTTCCAAAGCTCGCCAACGGACTCGGGTCCTCCGTCTACCGAACACACTCCTACCACGTATACGCACTCCAGGGACAGCAACGGTTCGCCGACCGGTCTCATAATAAGCTGGACAGCCGATCAATGCGCAGACTTCATCTCCGAGTTAGGCTTGTCTCAGTATGCTGATACTTTTGTTGGTATGTACATCTGAATTGCTATGTTTGCTTCTAGCTGCTAATAAAGATCTGTTTAGACGAGGGAATAACTGGGGATGCGCTTGTTGCTCTTCAGCATGTTGAGCTCAAAGAGATGGGCATGACGAGTGTTGGTCACCGACTCACAATTCTGAAAGCGGTATATGATATCAAGGTCAAGCAGAATGTTCCGCTAGAGCCGGATCATTATGTACCATTATGTACGATGCCAAACTCCTAAATAACTACGATCCTGAAAGACTGACATCCTCCACAGCCGCAGAAACTGCAGTCCAAGATGCAGTTCCCACGCAGGATGATATTGCGCGGATCATACGCATCATACAAGCCCGTGATGAGCGGATACATATAGCTGAGGCTGAATTGAGGCATCTGAAGGATGATTTAAATCGAGTCGCGGAAGAGAACAAGCGTCTACGGGAAGAATTCCTCCCTCTAGCACGAATGGTGAAAGACAGTCAGCAACTACCAACCCTACCAACCCCACACGATTATGTCTCATCACCACCAGGTCAGCAAGACAGGGCAGCAAGCAGTTTGTCGCGGAAGTTTTCGACTAAAAAGCTTTTCCTAGGTTCTGCGCCCAAGAATCCCTCTCCAACGATTCATGAAGGCCGGAATTTGATCGATAGCTCCTCTCTGGACCCCTCGGCTGCAGCAATGGCAGCATCTTCACACCTCACCGCATCCATGACTGGAGGACAACAAATGTCTCCAAACCAACAACCGCAACCGTCTCCAACATCTCCGGCATACTCGCAAAATCAAAACTCCGCTCGCTCATTCAACCGCAACGATCTCCCTCGGAGCGCACATCCAGATCACGAATCAACTCCGAACTGGCCTAACAACAGCTGGGCATCAGGTACTACCGCTGTCTCAGAACGAGACCAGCGCGATCTTCGCAACGCAACCCCCGCACCACTTTCGTCTCGTCCAATGCGTTCAAATGCCGCTCCAACGCCTGATCCCAACGACCGAGATCGAGATCCGCCTCTATCAGGTGGCTCATCCATGCTTTCGTCATCATCCACGCTTCAAAACAACCAACCTTCCTCCGCGCCTGCACAATCATCATCTAACCCACAAGTCGAGATCTTCAAATCCTTCCGCGTCAGCATCGATGATCCGTGTCACAAGGTCCTACCTGTTGCGCTCAAGAAATACAACATCACTGCCGATTGGCGGCAATACGCACTTTATATCGTTCACGGTGATCAAGAGAGATGTCTAGGGCTGAATGAACGGCCACTTATTTTATTCAAACAGTTGGATAAGGAGGGCAGAAAACCTATGTTCATGCTCAGAAAACACGCTGCACCGGCTGAAGGACATGTAAGCACAGTCGGTGGTGGCAATATCCAAAGCGTGCAGAGTGGAGGCGGATTTGGATGGGACGGGGCGAACAGGGGAGTGCAGTTGCCCGGTGGTGTGTTATAAGTGTTTTGGGAAACGACGTATGACCGGAGACGGAACGACACAGCCGTAGTCCACGCATCCTTGCACTACACGGCAACTTGGATTTGAAGTATATAGGATTTGGGAAATTCTTTCGTCGGCGACGAATGGTCGTTTGAGAAGAGGAACTCCGAGCGAACGTCCTCATCTATGTCAGTATTGGGATAACGGATCCATGTCTACTGGACTTGGTAGGAGGGGGTTAAGTTCGGGATTGGAGTACGTATGTATTGTAAAAAGATACTGGTTGCGTCTGAATTGCATGATAGGATCCGTAAGGTGTTGGTGGCTTGGTCTTGGCGGAATACCTTGAATGTGGTAGGATGGGATTACGCACGCAAACCTATTCATCCACACATTTGAACATTCCAATATGCGTGGATTAGACGCTTGGATGGGGAAGAGCTGAGATGGAGCCCATAGCTTTACACGCTTCGCTTCCTCGTGCATAGTATTAACTATTATTCGGGCCGAGGAGGGCATTTTATCGTGGAGCGCTTTTTCTTATATAAATTATTTTGCGTGGGGATTGGTGGGATGATTGAATGGGATTGTATTTAGCGATTTGGGAAAAAGAGCCATAGTTACTCTAGTATGTATGTATTTTGGACAATAAGTTCACAAATTAACACCTTCACAATCTTCAACCTCAACTCCCCTTTCTTCCTTCTTACTCCACCCGTGTAAGCCACATCTACAGAAATCGTCAGCTTGATCTCGATCCTCTCGCTCGCGTACCTGAAACTGCCGCAAGGAAGCTAAGACAGCGGTTTCAGAAAATGCGGAGAGTTGGGTTCTGGAAGGGATTTTGGAAGCTTTCCGCCCGCTTCCCTGACATGGGTTTGATGCACTGTAAATCCGGTTCGTGGATCAGGGGGGGAAGGGAAAGGGAGAGGTGTGGTGTTTCAGATGGATGGAAAGACAGTCTGCGTTTGATCTGGATTCGAAGTTACGTGTGTGTTGGGGGCCTTGTAGAAGGATTTGAAACGGAGGAGATGGAGGGCAGGAGAGGGCCTGAAGTCAGGTTTTGGGATGGATGATGGGTTTTCTAGTGTGGATTTGTTTATTTGAGCCAAGAATAGAAGGAGTGGTTGCAATTGCGTACTACTTGCGGAAGGCAGAGATCCGGATGGAGGTGGGTAAGCTGGGTTAAGGAGGTTAGTATGTGTAGAAATGTAGATGGTGTGACGGTGGCGTGGAGGCTTGCTTAGGAAGTCTATTTTGACTTCCTGACTTCGCGGGCTGGAATCGTAGGGATTGGTAAGGCTGAGTTTTGGTTTAGTCAGTATTGAGCTCCAGAAGCTTAAGTTGGTGTGGCTGTGAATGTTGCGGAAGGGAGGTGGAGGATTCACGTATCTAGGTTCAGATGTCCTAGATTAGGAAGACTGCGACTGGTTAACGAAGCGCCCAGTTGATTTTAGCCCTTCAAGCAAAGAATGATACATCTGACTAGGCCTCGATCACCTCCCTGTATGTCTGAGTGAAGAATAGAATAGAAAGTATGGGTCCTAACGTCCAAATTTGGAATTCCCAAATCTTGGGGACAAAGATTTGGAATGTGAAGTAAGATTTAGTTATCCCAGGTTTTTCTAGAAAGTATTTGAAATTTCGTTCTATAAGTATGGCACATATATGATCTGCAGCTTTCATGCATTTTTACAGGTACCTGGAGTTCGGGGATACTCCCGATTCCGTGACGGCATCCTAGTTCTGTACTAAAACCATCTCTCTGCGCAAGACTCCTAGTGAGGTCACAACTTCCAATAAATGTGGGCCTCGCGGGAGGTATGTGCCGCTTGATGAAAGCTGAAGATGATGCTTGTGTCAATTGAGCACTATATTCATTTATCGTCTGGCCTCTCTTTTGCTTCTTTCTTGAACTTCTCTATGTTGTCATCAATCAGAGTTATCTCTACTTCCAAACGTAGTAGCTTCTCCTGTAGCATGTTCTCGTAATCTTGGTCAGACAACACGGTCATCGGACTATACTTCGATTTCGCAATCCGTTGGAGGAAGTTATCCTTCTCTCCCTCTTCTCTTGGGTGTTCGAACTTGTGCTGTACAGTCTCCGAATTGCGTTGATCAAGAAAGTCGAAGCCGCTTTGGCCCAGGAAACCGACCAAGCCCCAAAGAATAGCTCCGGGTATTAGACTTTTACCTCCGCCTGCCTTGGGATTAGACCGCCAGTCCAAAATGGCAGAAAAGCAAGCAAATTGACGTACGCATTAGGTATCCTATAGTAGACCCAGATATTGCACCACCGGCACTGCTGGCGATGAGACGATCTTTGGGGGTAGGATTAAGGTCTTGGCGTGGTCGAAGAGGAATACCTCTCGTCATTCGCCACCAATTTGCAAGGCCATCATGTTGGAGAATAATGCTCCTAGTAGCTTTAGAGCATAAGCACAAGATCATCGTCATTGGGGTAGGAAGTTTTACTCCAGAAGGTCGTCCCTAATGCGAACGCTTGGACACCTGTTGCAATAGTCCACAAAGCGGGAGTTCTGGACCAGACAATGCCCACGACTCCTCCATATAAAAGGCCAGCACCACCTGATGAGTTGTTAGTATTGTACTGTTTTCACCGGCGTTGTCCCAGCGATGAAAGGATAAAGAGCCGCAACATCGTAACACGTGCAAAGGCTTGGCAGAGGCTGTCCTCATTGGATCCCAAATGCAATTGACATTATAGAAATGTATGAGTTCGGCATAGATACTGCTTAATACACTACTGGAATATGGCATGTAGCTGAGCGATCCTCGTACTTTGTGGCGCATCTGGCCCGCTAGTTGACTGGATTGCTGTGCAATGAAAAGGAGTTGAGACATACCAGAAAAGGCTCCAATCCGCAGCGAAGGTCGGGCTACATCATACGGCTGGGTTATCTGGGAATCATCGGACGGTACGCTCATCGCCATTCATTGAAAGACAATGAATATATTGCACCCAGTCAACTTTGTAGTGTTGCGAGAGTGAGAACTTTCTCCTTGGAACCTGCCGGACCAACTAGCGCGAGATTACATAATCATGTAGAGTTTAATTTTCCCTCAACCTCAAGGCAAGACACGGCCGAGTAGATATTGGCCACGACGTTTTCAGAACTACAGCACCAATCCAACTCAAACATAACCACTGAGAGCGCCCTCGTCTCTCAGCTCATCATCAGCCAGCGCGCGTGTCTCACAGCGCGTTGACTGCCACTCGCAATCATGGGTACGAACTCCTTTCGTGCGGAGGCCACCAGGCAGACACCACTCTCTAAACATGTCTCAACAATGCTCGCGGATTTTGGAACACTCGGAATCTTAGCTGACAATATGCTTGCTAGCTCCCCCGAAGAAAGGCCAGCAGAAGATGTCCCTGGGAGACTTCCTAGGCGACCAATGTATGCGCCACTTCATCCGATTGAAAAATGCTTCGGACTGACAAATTTTAGCTCTGGGTTCTTGGGCAGATGAAATGGAGGATATGCCTGTTTCTTGTAACTACCCTCACACTCCGTTTTACTGCCAAATTCTAACACATAATACAGCTTCAGGTACTTTCGCCTAAACCGACGACGTCACAAGCCATGGGCAGCCTACTGACACAAACACTTTAGATTCCCGCACTGGATATGGAGAGAGGCGTGCATTCAGCTCCGCTGGTGGATTCGGCGATCGTGGAACTGGTCAGTGAATACCGCAAACTACTAAACCAACGGGTATTAAATTTTTCAATGTGCTGACCATTACCAAGACCGTTTCATAGACCGTGGGTTCGCCGTTCGCGAACAACTTCCTCTTCCCTCAAAGCCTCCTTATACTGCACATCTTGGAAACCTTTCGTTCGATGCTACTGAAGGCGATATTCATGATTTCTTCGGTGAATGCGAGGTCACCAATGTGCGCATTGTTGAGGACAAAATGGAGCGAAAGCCAAAGGGATTCGGATATGTCGAGTTTGGCAGTGTTGACGGATTGAAGAAAGCGTTAGATTTATCAGGCACGCAGTTCCAAAACAGAAATATCCGGGTGAGCGTTGCCGAACCACGTAAGTCTTATATGTACTCAGCAGATGAACTTCAACTAAGACAGTCGCAGCCAAGGATCGGCCAGAGACCAAGGATATGTCCGACTGGACTCGCAAAGGACCTCTTCCTGAGCTAGCCAATAGCAACAGTCGACGGGTATCTGATCGAGGAGGATACAGAAACTTTGATAATGCCTCCGATGCTGGAAGCGAACGCGGCGACCGAAGGCGACCTCCTCCATTTGAAGGCGATGGAAAAACCCGTGATTTCGGCAACTGGGAACGCAAAGGCCCGTTGTCGCCCTTACCGCCAACTGGGCCAATGAGAGAAGGAGGGAGGGTTCGTAACCAGGAGGGACCCGGCGAACGGAAGCAGTCCCCGGCCTGGGGTGAAGGTCGATCTCAAGAAGGATCTCGTCCGCCTCGTAGGGAGTACCAAGATAGGCCGGCTGCTGAGAGACAGCCTACAGCGCCCGAATTGGACAACCAGTGGCGATCTAGAATGCGTCCAGATGCACCCGCCAAATCACCAAATGCTACTCCGGATACGAGTGTTCCGTCGTCTCCCGCACCAACTCCTGCGGCTCCTGCTACTCGGCCAAAGCTGAACCTACAAAAGCGTACTGTCTCTGAGTCTGAGCCTGCGCCTGCTCCACCCTCATCAACGGCCGAGTCAAAATCGAATCCGTTTGGCGCCGCTCGCCCAATAGATACGGCTGCCCGCGAGAAGGAAATTGAAGAAAAGCGACAGCTCGCTATTCGACAAAAGAAAGAAGCCGATGACAAGGCACGTGAGGAAAAGAAGGCTAAAGAGGTGGCTGCGAAAGCGGCTGAAAAGGAAAAGGCTGGCGAAGCTGACACTCCGACCAGCCCCAAAGCACCGGCTGCAAACGAATCTAAGGAAAATGGCACGGAAGAGAAAGCTAGCCGTAATTACGAAATCTTACGACGTGTGGATGACAATGACGATGCAGAAGGCGACGCCGAAGACGGCGGTGACACCCCTGCTAATGGAGATGTTGTTGACGATAAAGAGACTAAGACCAAGGAACCTGTTCGAGAGCCGGCAAAGAAAAATGGCGAAGGAGCATGGAGACGGAAACCTAGCGCCCCCGCTGCTGCGCCAGCTGGATCTGCGACCGAGAATGTTGAAGAAGACGGTTGGAGTACTGTTCCACAGAAGTCGAAGAACAATCGTCGTGGCGGGAACCAGACTCGCACCGCCGCCTCCTAGGTCTGATAGCAATTCGCTAGGCCAAGTGAGAGATTGCCAGTTCTCATACTGTTCGTTTTCCTTCTGTCTTCATAACATCATGGGTTGCCCGTGTCGTCGCGCATATTTATTGGCGAAGGCGCGGTAGGTTGTTTGGTTGGTGGGATTTGTACCTTTGTCAAATAAGCTACTGTTATTCCTTCCCCAACAATTGGTCGGATCCCCATTCATCGTTGCATCTTCATCTCGATGGATTTATTGTGGCACATTGCTCGTTCGCTCTGGGACGGCATTGACTCTGGAACTCAAAATGCCTCCTCTGTGTTGGTTAGACCAGAGGGTTGCCTCATATTACATACCCAGCCCCTCGTCTTTCTCAACTCTGTACTGTTTAATGGGTTCTTTTACTGGGATATTCAATTCACTTCGTCCATTACTCATCCATCTCCACTACAGCACACTTATGTTTGTTGTTTGTTGCCTATCTCTTCTCTCAAACCTCCCCTCTTCGAAAAGTTCACGACTTCTGTTGTTATTGTTTCTCCGTCCCCAGGGGGAGATATAGTAAGATGAAAAGATCAGCATGTCCCGCTGGCGCAGTTATGTGAGGTGCGGAATGCATCTGATTATAGATTTCTGGCTTTTCCTGTGCTCGGGCATGTATCTATCTGTTCTGGAATTGCAAATCGGGTATCTTAAATCTCTGTCACGGGAACTCGTGTATTTCTAACGAAGTAAAACTCAATAACGCCAGTACGCATTTAACGCAACATCGGAACCACCCCATCCCCCATCCCCTATCCCCCACCCTTCACCCTCACTCTCACACCCCCGCCCCCTCAACCTCCTCAACCCTCTTCCCAACCCACCAAAAATCACACCATAACACGCCCGCCAGCGCATACATGCCCAACGTATACCCAACAAATACGCACCAGGGAAAAAGATACCCAAAATGATGAAACAAAACAACGACACTCCAACCTATCCCTCCATCTAGGACCGCATACCCGACTCTCGCAGCCACATTCCCCAGACTCCAAGGCCGAGAAGTCGCCTGTAGGCGCCGCTGTTCGTGCACGAGGTGGATGAGAGAGCCGATTAGGATTACGACGGTGAGGCAGAGGGAGGCGAGGAAGTGGAGGATTGGGAGGTTGGAGTAGGTTTGGTGGGCAATCTGTTGGGGGTTGTGAGTTTTGAATGGGGGATTGGGATAGGGTGGATGCGGGGAGAAGGAGAGAGAGAGAAGGAGAGAGAGAGAGAGAGAGAGAGAGAGA